>PVJH01000470.1:123060-312502 GCA_004026705.1 Nesogale talazaci
GCTTACACATACAGATGTATAATGACATACTAATTGGTTTGAACTATAACTTGTATAGTGTTAAATAAACTATGTACTTCTAACTTCTATTCCAGCTTCCAAAATGCACAAGGCAGGTTTTAAAAATCTAAAGAACAGAACCCTAGAATGACCTGATTTGTTATCACACTTGATATGCATCCATGACTAAGCGAATGTGCTTCACAGCAGTACTAGGCAAAGTTACTTAAAACTACGATGGACATAGAAAGTGCTAGTACAAAGAACATTTCCATCAACAATATAGCACCATCACTTGTAACTTGCTTCTCAGCAACTGGATCTTTATACTGAAAACCTATCCATTTATATTAAGTACATTCTATCACTTACGTGGCTGGAAATTTATGCAAAAATGTAATTTATGTGAAAGCCTATTTTGTATAGTTCTCTAATTGTAAGCCTCCTAACACAGATCTAAGATAACCCCTACAAGTGAGTTTTTAAAATATATATACAAATGTGCACGGACGTAGCTACTAACTTTTTCTCCCTTTATTATAACCATTCCATCTGGCATAAACCCTTCCCTGCCCACTTTACATTAATAACTCTTACTCGTCCTGTGATTCTAACGTTAGGGGGAAGATCTCTTTTCTCTCTGTAACAGATTAATGCTCTCACTGGAGACTCTTGAGTACCACACTTTTTTTTAGCCACTAACCACAGCTCTGTCACATTGACATGTGTGGTCATTTGATTAATAGCTGGCTCCTACCCATGCGGTGACTTTTCCTTCTACACCATAGCACCAGAGTATAAAACAAATAGGGTACCTCGGTAGTACCACAATAGGTACTCAGCAATAATGTACTGAATGAGAAAATTCAGTAGTAGTCACTAACACAGTACTCACGAAATATAAAGAATTTAGAAAATAAATGATGAAATTCATTAAAAAGTCATTATTGCAAAGCTATTTACTAATATGGATGAATCTGCATAATAAATTCTAAGTAAAAAAGGCTATATACCACACCATTTCCACAGGAAACTATATTGAGAGAAGGGGGGAAGAGCGAGAAGAGGATTGCGTGGCAGTGAAGTATTTCCTGTTGAAATTGGGGTGGCACCAGCAATGTAACAGAGGAGCAGCAGGGCATTCGAAAGGAACTGTAGATTTCTAAGCCCCTAGGAGCAGTGGTTCTCAATCTTTCTAATGCCAGGACCCTTAAATACAGTTCCTCCTATTGTGGTGACGACCCCCGCCCAACCACAACATTTTTGTTGCTACTGCTATAAATTGGGAGACCCCTGTGACAGGGTTGTTTGAGCCCCAAATGGGTGGTAATCCACAGGTTGACAACTGCTGCCCTAGAGTAAACAAATGGGAGTGCTTTGGAGGAGTTTGGTTTGTAAAGTAGAGTGCCTCTGGTTACTTAATTCGGGAAAGCTGGGTGTGCTGACCCCCAGGGATGGAACTGAAGCTAGAGCTGAGCGCCTCCGGGCTGACGCTTACAGCAGCAGAGTGGCATGTCCTTTGGTCATTGAACAGAATGGCCCTGGGGTCTGAAAAACCTTTAAGCATGTCCCACCTGAACAAGTATATCCTGAGTATTTCTCAGCTGAATTACATAACCTATTATGAGCACCGTCTGCTAGTTCTGTGTGGTTATTGCAATAATTACAGAACCTAGAAGAAAGGTGAAGAGTGCTGCAGAGACAAAACAAGGCTATGTGTACCAAAATCTTTATAGTGATGTTTCAAGTAGAAATACAAAACATTTCTATTTCTCTCATTGTTCTTGATGTAATGTGTTCATATATTAAATATTTTCCTAAAACTAGTAAGAAAATGATGTTTTTAAATTCAATGAAAACTTACCAAACATTTTTGAGGCTGTAAAACTGCAACCTATTCCCTCATTAGATGCTTACCTATGGAAGTTAGAACTCGTGGAGGTTGGTGTTGGTAACAAATAACTCTTACCTTGCACTACTGCCTTTATCATCCTCTTCTTCCTCATTGTCTGAAGCCAGGAAAGGAACTGCAGCCAAGTCTTCTTCCTCTGCACGAATCCGCCCCAATATGATGAGACCATGGATTTTACAGTCGATTCCTGAGCTCCTGCACTGCTTTATAGCAATTTCAATGTACCTATGATACTGAGCAATGAGACAATGAGTCACAGACTTTGTAGGAATGGCCACATTAAACATTTCAACTGGAGAGGAAGATACTTAAGACATGTCTGTCGGGAGGTAGAGGATGTCGGAGCACCTTTATTTAAGTATTGGACCTACAAAAGTAAGCAAAGTGCACCTGCATCTGACCAGGCTTTGCTTAAGTCACTTAAGCTTAAAATCATAGAATATGTCTACACAAGGCAGGGGGCACAGACTGGTTTTCTTACTAAAATTAAATACCATAATAGCCATATAGAAAGACTTCAAACCTCTCTGTCTCAGAGTGTTCTTAAGCCAAGATATAGAATTCAGCTTAAAATTTCATGGCACAAGGGGATTAAAGGACAAAGAATATTTACACAAACTCTTTGAAGTTCTTTTGTATTTACTATTCAAGTCTTTATGTGCTGGGTTATCACAGAGCCTTCATAAATTTTAAAACAAAATTACATGAATATACACAAATTACAGAAAACCTTGCATCCAATGAATCTATCATTTGATCCAACTATTATTAACAGGTGGCAAATCTGGTTTACATATGGATTATCTTTTAAAAAACAAAAAAATTTTTTAAAAGGGCAATTTCTAATCAAATTCTCAATGTTATTATCATAGTTTTAATATTATTTACCTCTATCACCTAGTGTACTGCCAATGATTCAAGTGCACTGTTGTCTCCTGCCTTTTACGAATAATTTTTCAAATCATAATGCAAACAAGGTGCAGCTCCTTCCATGACACCACTGCTATCCCTTTTTTTAACTCGGTTCATTTGGCCTGTGAGATGTCTCAGTCCTAGATTTGGCAGATTGTACCTCTGTTCTTTCATGTGAAACGGGATTGTAGCCCAAAGCATAAAGCATTTAGCTCAACCTAGTACATTTTCATGTCCAAATTGGACCTTAAAGGCCGTATGATCTGCCTGTGACTTCAAAGGAGATACAGGTGAACAAAACCATGAGAACGAAAACGTCAATTTCAGGATTTCAAGGAAAAATGAGTTTCCTATTTTGCAATATCAAAGAAAAGCATAAACCAACTGCAAAAGCACAAGTACAGGGGAAATGGAAAAACCTGAACACTGACTAGATATTACTTTGGTTTTAAAAAAATTGTTGAAGTGTAAATGGTTAATATACTCAGCAGCTATCCAAAAAGTGGGAGTTCAACTCCCTCCTAAAGGCAACTTGCAAGAACTAACAGGACTTTCATATCTAATTCTAATTCTAAAATAGCAACCCTTGAAAGATCTACAAAAGTTTTTACCAGGAGGAAAGCTTGCTCATCACCAAGTGGCTATGTTGTTTTGGTTAGGTGTAATAATACTACTAGAGTTGTATTTTATGTTTTAATAGAGATGAATATTTGCTATTGAAGTAAATCATACCTAAGACTTCCTTCTAAGCATATGGGGTGGGAAGGGGAGATGTGAAGGAGAGCCTAATGAGAAAGCCAAACACAACATCATTAAATGTCAAGGGTGAGTGATAATTCATGAACGTTTCAGTATATTCTACTTTGAGTTATGATGAAGAACTCCCATAGTAAAGGATCACAATAAAAAAAGCAATACAAAACAGGCAAGCAGCTTCTTGGGACTAAGAATAACGTACATACTCAAGTGTAAGCCGACTTGAGTATCAGCTGAGGCACTTAATTTTACGACATAAACATCATTAAAAATATGCTGGAAAAGTTGGCTTACAGACAAGTATATATAGTATTCTAATTCTTAAGTTAATAGGGAGTTAGAGAGCAAGTCCGGAGTTTGTTGTTTATTTATAATGCATCATACTTTTTCATCTACATTAAGTATACAGTTTTGTACATACTAAAGAATAAAGTTACTTTAAAATTTTTCTTGTATTAAGATTAATATACTTTCTTTGGATGCAAAGACCAAAAAAACCACACCCACTGTGATCAAGTCTATTGTAGCTCATAGCCATGCAGGAAGAGCAGCACTGTCCGATGGGGTTTCCGAGACTGAACTCTCTCACTAACAGTGCCACGTCTTTCTCCCGCACAGCACTTGGGGCGGGTTCTAACTGCAGCGGATCTTTGTTAGCAGTTAATGGCTTAACCGATGTGCCACCAAGGCTCCTTTTGGAAGCAACTCCCTAACTCACTCGCTGCCATCGATGGGATCCCAACGCACAGCAACCCTATACGACAGGGGAGGACTTTACCGTGGGAGTCCAAGACAGTAGATGGTGGGAGCAGAAAGCCTCCTCTTGTACTTAATATGACTGAAAGTTTAAGTACCCTCAGAAATGTGACTAACACATTTTACAAGTTGCAATCTTACCTACCAACAGTTAACAGCAAAACGAAATAGTAGGCTTTTCATATTTCAATTTTATTTTACTGGTTTGTTTTTAGTTTATCATTAATTAATAAACCAGCATGCCACAAAAATACTGTAAAACAATTACTGGTAAAGTCCACGTAATAACTTATCAAATAATTTGTCCTCATAACAGTATAGGTAGCACACAAAACTTTTAATTTGTATTATTTGAGGTATGTTTGAATTATTAAAATACTGAATTACTTAGTAGAAAGAGACACTGAAAGATTTCAGAGAGCGTGAGTTACACTCATCTACATTTTTTTTTTGGGCATCACTGCCCTCTTGTGGGAGTGGGAGGCCTAGCCTTGCTCCTGGAGAGCTGCTGCTGGATTTGAACTGGCAAGCCAGTGGGCCGCACTCAACAACTACACAACCAGGGCTCACCTACAACATTTTTTAAGCCTCATTTCTCTCACACAAAACTGCAAGCAATAAAATAAACTTGAATTTACTTGAAAGCTATATTAGTACCAACCAAGACCAAGAAATGGTTCAGAAATTGGCCCAACAAGTTTGATAAAAAGGACACATTTAAGATCAGAAACTATAATTTCATAGATACTTAACAACAGCAAAATATGAAGCAGGTGTGGTGTGCTGTGTATAAACAATAAAATGAAAGTCATTATCTACTTTTATTGTTCACCCTCACTCATTAACAAAAATTAAAGGAAATTTATTTTTTTGTGTGTGTTTTTCTAGCTAACAGGATAAGTTGTGAAAACCAAATTTTAAACAAATACAACCAATTAATTAAGGGAAGCATTTGCTAGTCATCAAAAAGAACTGTCCCTGCACTACTTACTTCTGTGCAGTCACTCAAAAGGGGGACGGTGGTATCAGTGGGGTTAATGTTGATTGTCTTAAGTTCAATTAGGTTATTTAGGGAATTACCACCTATGGGGAGGGAAAAAAAGATAATCAAGCAAAGGAATTTTTATTACATGACAGAAGGTATTTATTTTTTGACTAAACATTTAATTACCTGACACTACAACCAATGAAGGCATGTAGCTACTGTCAGCAGGATCTACAATCATTTTTAATCTATGAACAAGGACATCTGGGAAAATCTCCAAACGAATCCAATGCTTTAAAAAAAAGAAGAAAAAGTTATTCCCACAGTTAGCAAAATTTGACTAGCCAATAATCTCGTATCCCTGAAGTTCAATTCTGTGGTTTTAAATAGATATATAGATATATGGTGGCAGTCATGTACTTCATGTCAATTTCATGATTGAGAGTGTGGGGTGGAGTCAATGTGGAGATAGCCAATGAGGCCTCTGTGTGGCCTGGCTTTCTCCTGAGGATTCTGGGAAGTCTCATGGTATTTCCCAATCGGAGAAGAGAGACTTGATTCACTCTCTTTAAGAGTCGGTCTACTGACAAGATGGAGGCATGCTGATGGATCCTGAGTCCTGGAACCTGGAGGAACCAGAGGAAAAGTCACATGGCCTTGCCCTGATGGAACCAGACCTCTGGGGCTGGAGAAGCCACAGAGAGACCTCTGCCAGCTCTGAGATGCTTCTACCGCCAATGGATACTGCTGATGGACCCTGAGCCCTGGAAATAAGGAAACATGGGGAGACTCCTGCCAGCGCCTGATGCTTCTAGTGCCGCTGGATACACAAGACTCTACACCCACTGGCCTGTGATTGTCCTGGTGTCATTGCACATGTTTCGTGAATCGGAAGGAGACCTTATAGACTGGTATTGGACATATGGGCTAATATCGGACTTATGACCTTGGACTGGACTGAGTTGGGATGCTTTCTCAATGTACCGTTCCTCTTGTATGTAAATTTTCCCTTATATCCATATGCGTGCTTATGAATTTGTTTCTCTAGTCTACCTGGACTAACACACACACACATATATATATATTAGAATGATGAATAAATTTCATATCTTAATCTATCCTAGTACTCCCACATTAAAGGAACATTCTCCCAAAGACCTAGAAAATATCTATTTATAGATAATCTAGGGCGTATGCTATAGAAAACACTGGAATCCTCACACAGAAAAAGCACTTCATACCCAGGCAAACCTGTGCATATACTACTTGTAAATGATAACATTCCAAAACTCAAAATGTATTTGCTTTGATATGCTAGATAAAAGTCTACTCAGAAGCTACATCTGGATTTATTACGTTTTAGATGGGGAAAGTAAAACATGCTACTACACTCTCTATGAATTGGTCAGCTACATAAAATATGTAGGTAGTACTATTTAAAACCTGTGAAAATGAATGCTATACTATTCATGTTATTTTAAAAATTAAAATATAAAATGAGTACTGACAGATTCCATCTGCACACCTTTTTGTAATTTTCTAATTCATTCTAAAAATCTGAATGGCAAAAAAAAAACAACTAAATGAGAACGTTTTAAGGTATGCCTACTGCAAGCTACCTTTCCTTGTGACCCCGAGGACTGCCAGCAGGGCTCACTGCCATCAATCAGATGAGCTGCTTGATTCACAGAGGATGACACGTTCAAGCTCTTCACCATGCGGGACCAGCTGTCCAGGAGTGTTCCTGGTTGACTGCTGTGACATCGCTTTAGCTGTTTTCCAGAACGACCACAAAATATTGCAGATTGACCTATTTCAAGTTAATAAAAGGAAAAAAAGGCATTAATACTTCATGAATTGGGAAGGATCTTCATGAGTACTACACCTCTACAAAAACGAAGCTTTCAAATTAAAATGTATCCAGCAATAGCTTCGAAAAACTTAATCAAGATATTTTACACTAATTTGTACGTTGAAATTGTTATGGTATATTCCACTAAATCTCTAGAGTAACAACAGATAAAAAAATGGAATTCTCGACTAAATGAGACATAAATTGGGAAGAAACTTCAAGAGCAGTGATTACTCAAAACACTATTGAACACTTCAGGTTAAAATGATTACTCAGTCTATTAGAGTGGACAGCAGAAAGAGGAGCATCTGGGGCCGTAAAGGTTTGTAAACAAGTAGTCGTCTAAGTGATGCAAACAGTAAGTCTACAATGTAATCCAAAGATTGCAAATCCAAGACCAGAGAACAGAACAGTATTAGAGCTTACATTCTGAGTTCTTGGTTTACAAAAGACTGAAAATGACAGTGAAAGCCTACAATTTATTTGCAAGGTGCTCACGTGGATATAGACTCCAGGAAATCCCCTCTGACAATTGACCAGGGATGTGAACAACCTTTCTATCAGACAGAGGGCGTGCACTGGAGAGTGGACCAGTGCAGATGTGGTTGAGTTAACATTTAGCACCTTCCGTTTGATGCATTTTAACTTTGGTCTAGTTTCTATTATTTTCTGCTATCTTTTCAACTGTGGTTTTCTACGTCTTTTTCTTGTTGGGTTTTCTTGCTTTTGGCTTTTGTATGTTTTTCTTTATGTAAAATCTAGGATACGTAGATCTATAGAGACAGTAATTGGATTAATAGTTTCTTGGGGTAATGACCAGGGTAGACTGGGAATAATGGAGAGCAGATGAGTACATGAAAGAAAAAATATTCTAAAATTAATTGTTGTGATGATTGCACTACTCTTTTTAATGCACATCAAAACACATTGTAGGCTGTGTGAATTGTATGTCAATAAAACTATTAAATTAAAAAATGAAAATAAAACAAAAGGTTAATATTAGGAGTAATATAGGCTCCCCAAAATCCAATAACAAAAACTTGAGAAACTAAATAAAACACATATAAACAATGACCCCAGACCCCTAAACATCAAATAGAGAATCTGAAAATCTAAATGAGCATCAAAACAGGCATTGGTGGATCTTCTGTGACCTGCCTGAAAGTCTGGTACAACAGAACCATTTTGGGGGCATGAGGAAGCATCATTCCCAGGTGAAAAGCCCAAGAAGGCAACTTTAAAGAAAACACAGCCAGAAGTAAAGGTGGTATCAATAAACAAACCTGGAAGGAAACAAGGTGGGCCCAACGCATCTAGAGTCTAATCAAGACCAAAAGTGTCACTCACAAGAGCCCCTAACTTTGAAACTAGAACACTGGAAAATGGCGCTAATGCATAGTACAGTGGTCAGACTTGTGAGAGTCTCTATAGGAGGAACAGAAGGGAAAAGGAGTGCATATCTGAAGAGAAGCAAAGCCAAAAAAACACAGGGCAAGAGAGGAGAGATTCAAGGATCCTGAAAAGCATAGGGAAGGAGAGGGCTAAGAACTGGGGCTCTGTTTGCAGATCAATAGCTGCACTCTTCCAGTGGGGCAAGAGACACTCTTTGAATAGTAACAATCACTCCCCTGGGTAGACCTCAAATCAACTTCTTTATCATGCCTTCTGGGCAGCCTCTTTCTGAAACTGGTCATATGGCCGAAGTTAGTATTTACAATTATCTTCTTCTATGCCGAAGTTAGTATTTACAACTATCTTCTTCTAAGTGTGACTCGTGGCATATTCCTTTGCCTTCAGCAAATACATCAGCTGGTTATGGTTCTTTGCCTGATAAGTAACCCCAACCTGAATTTCTCAAGGGCCTGGGCCATGAGCAGTCAAACTGGAATTTAACTGCAACAGTTTACCTTGATTTTAATCACAACTTGTAGTAGGACCAGGAGACATCTTAGGGAATCTCCTATATTCTAGAGATACTCTTCTTTGCCTCACTTACATATTAGCAATCCAATTTTCCCTTGCTAATCAGTCACACTTTTTAGTTGTTCCTAGAACCATGATCCTAGCTACCAGAGAACAGTAACATATAGTGGACTGTCCACCACTTGTCTGTCATACTTTGGTGGCTGTGGCTGTCATGTGCTTATGTTAATTTTATGATTGAAATGTAGGGGTGGAATCTAGCCAATGAGGCCTCTGTGTGGGCATGGCTTTCTCCTGAGACTACTAGGAAATCTCGCGATATTTCCCTCGTGAAGATGAGAAGCTAGCTTCCCCAGTTTTGGGGAGTTAGAGAGACGATTAATCACGGACAAGACAAGCTGGCAGCGTTCGAGAAGCTGGAGGAGTGGCGGAGAGACCACAAAGCTTTGCCCTAATGGAGCCAGACCTCTGAAGCTGGGGCAGCCAGATGGAGATCTCTGCCAGTGATGAGTTGCTTCTGCTGTTGATGGACCCTGAGCCTTGGAGGCAGGTGCCCTGCCAGCACAGGGATTCGGCACCCACTGACCTATGACTTCGTGAGTCGGAAGGAGACTTTATGGACTGATTTCGGGCATATGGGTTAATATCGGACTTGTGACTTTGAGCTGGACTGGGCTGGGATGTTTTATCAATGTCCTGTTCCTCTTGAATATAAACCAATTCCTTATATTCATATCCTGTCTTTGAAATTTGTTCCTCTAGTCTACCCGGATTAACACAGTGGCTTATGTTGCTTTGATACTGGAAGTTATGTCATTGGGATTTCTAATGACAATAGAGTCACCAAAAGTGAACAAGTTTCAGGGAACTATTAGACGAAGAATAGACAATGGAAAAGGTTTCCGTTGGGCTGTGCCCCGGTGGCGTAAGTGGTTGAGTGCGGGACTGCAGCCCTCGAGCTTGGCGGTTCAAATCCAGCGGCGGCTCTCAGGAGCAGTGCTGGGTAGCTCCCACGACCACCAGAGGGCAGTGATGCCCCCCCAAGAATTTATGTTAGACGATTTTGCATTGAGTTTATGTTAATGGTGGTGGAATAATTGGGGAATGGATATAATGAATATGATCAATGGCAATGAATTACACATGTAAAGGTTGTGGAATTGGAGATGTTTCACCTGTATGTAAATCTTTGCCTGCCACAATTTTTTTTTAAAAAGCCCAAGAAGGGCTGAGCCCCGGTGGCGTAGTGGCTGTGCGCGGGACTGCGGCCCACTGGGACAGAGGTTCAATTCCAGCAGTGGGGCTGGGCCTCCTACTCCCACCACCGGAGAGCAGTGATGCCCAAACCAAAAAAAAAAAGCCCAAGAAGATATAACCATAATACATGTATATGCAACCTATAAAAGACACTTGAAATATGTTAATCAAACACACACAAAATTGAAAAGATAATTATAGTTTGGCAATAATAATAGGAGACTCCAATACACCGCCCACGTAAGCCTGATCATCAGGAGAGAGATTCAAATTGTGAAACAACACAATCAACCAACTCGACCTTCTGTGTATGTGTGTGTGTATATATATATAAAACCCTCCATATAACGAAAACACAGTAGACATTCTTCTCCTATGCACACCCAACATTCCAAAGAATAGATCGCATGCTAGGACACAGAGGAGGCCATAAAATACTAAAAATAAACTGATATCCTACCATCCATTTTCTCAGATCACAATACTATAAATCTACAGACCAACATACAAAGAGTCTCAACAAAATTCTGACCAAAAGAATCAAACAGCATCCAAAAAAAAAAAATTCACTATGACCAAGTGAATTCACTTGAATTCACTATGACCAATGTATGACCAAGGATTCATACACGGGATGCAAGGCTGATGGAGCATTAGAAAACACAATCGCAATCTCCCACATAAGGAAGGCAAAAAAGAAGAACCGCATGGTATTGGCACGCGGGAGAAAAGGCGTTTGACTATAGCCAACACCCACTTCTAATAAGAACACTTAACAAAAAAGGATTAGAAGGGAAATTCTTCTATATAACAAAGACCATCTATATGAAAAACCAACAACAAATATCACACTAAATGGAAAAAAACTGGAAACATTTTCTCTACCATGGGAACCAGACAATGATACAGCCTATCACAACTCTTATTCAACATGTTAATGGAAGCCTTTTCCTGAACCATCAGAAAACTGAAGAAGAAAAAAAAGACAAGAAAATGTAATTGGGAGAAGAAGTGAAACAGGGAAACACTCCTATTTGCAAATGGTACGATGCTATATAGAAGGGACAAAAAATTTCACAAAAAGATTGTTGGAAACAGCACAATAGCAGCATAAAAGACTAACAAGTAGAAAATCAACTGGATTTCTCTACACCAGCAAAGAAAGACCCCTGAAGACACATCAAGAAAACATTTGCAATAGCCCACCAAAAAATGAAATACATAGGAATAAACTTAACCAAAGAACATCATTACAAGAAATCAAAAAGGACATATATAAAGGAAGAATATCCCATGTTCATGGGCAAACTCATTAATGTGAAAATGCCATTACCACCTAAAGCAATCTACAATGTGTAATCCTGATCCATATCCCAAACTCATCCTTTAAAGAAATGGAATAAAACTAATTACAAACTTCATATGCAAAGGGAAAAAACCCAAGATAGGCAAAACATGTTAAGAAGAAAAATCAGATAGGAGACCTCACACTACATGACTTTAAAACCTACCACAAAGCCATGTTAGTCAAAGTCTGGTGGTGGTACAATCACAGACACACAGGCTAAAGGAATAGAACAGAAACTCAGAAGCAAATGCATCCATCCACAGACAACTGATCTTCAACAAAGGATCAAAATCTGTCAACTGGAAAGCTTCTTCTACAAATAATATTGGAAAGATTGGATCTCCATCTGCAAAAAAATTAAAACAAGTCCCCATAACTCTCCCCCATGCAAAAAATGAACTGAAGATGGATTAAAGACCTAAACTTAAAACTCCAGAGCTGTAAGACTTATCAATGAAAAAACTGGGACAAACTTAAGGAGCCTTTTGCAAAGCGACCAAGTATAATAGAAGAAGCTTACACAGTGCGAAGGCAAAATAAATTGGGAACTACTAAAAATAAAAGTTATGTATATTAAAGGAATTCATCAAAACATTAAAATGGGAGCCCAAAGATTGGAAAGAAATTTTTGTACTGACAAGAGTCTAATTACCTAAATCCATAGAACTCTATAATACCTCAGTAAGATAATAAAAAATGATTCATTTAAAAAGTGGCCAAAAGACATGAACAGATAGATCACCAAATATTACACTCAAATAGTTAACATAGAGCTTTTAAACATATGTGCCTTACTCAACTCTCAATGTAGCTTTCATGGCCTTAGACTGTGCCTGTCTTGGGTTCTTCTCAGTTTTTTTTGTTTGTTTTGTTTTTGGGGCATCACGGCTCTCCGGCGGTGGGAGTAGGAGGCCCAGCCCCACTGCTGGAATTGAACCTCCGTCCAGTGGGCCACAGTCCCGCGCACAACCACTACGCCACCAGGGCTCAGCCCCTCTTCTCAGTTTTTAAAAAATTCTATTTATGTTTTATATACAGATATGTGTGTGTGTATATGTGTGTATATATATATATATATATATATCACTCCATAGTTTAATCACATCAAGCAGGATTATACAATTGATATCACAATCAGTTTCCAAACATTTTTCTACAGACTCCTTGACATCATCATCGCTTAACCACCACCACTGCCATCCCAACCTTTATTCTACTTGCTATTTCTATAGGTTTACAAATCCTGAGTTTGATATATCAAGAAATGGAAAAACATATATCACAACTTCAAGAGGGTGACACCTAATAACATGACACCTCTGAAATACACTCTAATAGACGAAACCACCTTGGAGAATATATTGATAACATCTGCTAAAGTTGAAGATATTAAGTACATACCCTAAAAACAAATGCAGTAAGACAGGTACATGGCCAAAAAAGGTTCAAAATAAACCAAATATCTACCAATTGTATATGGTAATATCAGTTACAACTACATAACTATCTACAATGCACCTTACAACAATAAATGAATTAACTATAGCTACCAAAAACAAAGGAATTTCCTAAGTCCAGTTTTAAGCAACTTGGACAGACACAAAAGAAAAGATTCTATCTGCATCCATCTGTAAAATTTTCAAAACTATGTCAAATTAAAGACTGGTCTAAAGGCATAGGTAGTAAAGACAGAAAGCAATTCTTTCAAGTTCAGGATAGTAGTAACCTTTGTGAGTCAGTGAAAGAATAGTGTGTGGAAAGAATAATGAGAAGGCTTCTGAGTTGTTTACCCATGTCCTGTTTCTTGACATGAGTGTTGGTGTTCCAAGAGGTTAAAATGCAACATGGAGCAGTACACTTTTGTTTTCATGTGTTTCCAAGCTATGTTGCATTTTGCAATTTCAAGAAAAAAGACAATTCTAAAAAATTGTGCCTCTGTTTCATCACACAATCCTGAAACAAAAAGCATAATCATATAACAGGTGATATTAATAATTTCCCCATGAACATTACAAAATATATTCTTATGTATATTTTACTTTTTGACATGACATATATAATTTTGAAAAATTATATAGGATGGGACTTCAAAAAATATTGTGGAAAAGATAAAAGTACAAATGGTCCAAATGGTCCAAAGGGTTTTTGAAATCCCTTTCTAGTACTCCAGTTCTATTGACTATAAAAATACAAGAAATCCTACTTATTATAGTTTCCTATTAAAAAAGATTACAAATCACAGTGGATAAGGGCCTCTCATTTCTGTTTCACTATATATTACTTATTGTATACATATAAACCCTAATCCAGCAAAACATAACAGATCTTTGTCCACATTAATTATATTAATATTTGACAGGTGAGAGCATAACCATATCATACTACATACCTGGCTCATTTATTCTGCCAAATGTATGCCTGATGTTGTGTTTTTTGGTCTTGAAACAAGTTTCACAAAAATCAAAGTCATCACAGTTTCTGCATTTGAATCTAGATCCATTGATAGGAAACATTTGACATCCATCACATCTGATTATTAAAACATCCATTGAGTTGAAAGAATAACAATAAAAAAGGGTTATTTAGAATTAAATAATTTTTTAAAGATCATTATTAAACTTAATTAAAAAGAAACACAAATTCTCTGCTAAAACAAACCTAGCAATCTTAAAGCTAAAACTTACGTAACACCAGGATGGATACTAGGCACCAACTCCATTTCTGATAACAACCCTGTCCAGTGGGACTGCTGGGGAAAGTCAACAATGACATCCTTTCCATTGGCACTGAAAGCTAGAAGGAAATAGAAATTGCTTACTGTATTGTTTACCACCAATAGAACCCTATAAATTAAAACACCTAGACATATACTATTATAATGTGGTTAATATTAGCTTATAAAGAAGACTCAGCTTTTAAACATATGTGCTACAATAGTAATGGTTGAAAAAGGATGGCATCAGGGATTTTTTTTTTTAATTAAAAGATGGGATGATAAACTGTGTTGTCCATGAATTGACAAATGCTGAAGTTGGGTGATGTGAAGATGGAGGTTCATTTTAGTATTCTCTCTACTTCTAACGAAGCATTGCAACTAGAGGTCACACATGCAAAGATTTGCTCCAAAGGAAATGCATTTAAACATGTCTCTGTGATTTGCTGCTTGCTACAAACAAGTTTTCTAAGTGATATTTGTCTTAGTTTCATTCATCAAGCAATCACTACCATAGAATCAATGTCACCTCAAAAAAATTTTTTTTCAAAAGTATGTATTTAGAATTTTGGGGGGAAGGGGGGGCATCACTGCTCTCCGGTGGTGGGAGTAGGAGGCCCAGCCCCACTGCTGGAATTGAACCTCCGTCCCAGTGGGCCGCAGTCCCATGCACAACCACTACGCCACCGGGGCTCAGCCCGTATTTAGAATTTTTTACAAAGCAACCTGATTACTTTCAAAGTACTCTCCATTACACTTAACATATTTGTCAATGCTGCAATTCCATCCTTGAAACATTTCTCAAACTCATCTGTATGGAAGGCTAATAGCAGCTCCCTCATTTTTTTTCTTCACCTCTTCTATGTCATCAAATTGCTGTCTTTTCCTATCCCTCTTCATTTAAGGAAACAAAAAGAAGTCACGGAGAGGCATCTCAGGTGTGTAAGGTGCGAAAGACAAGAGAGGCACATTGGTTTTTGCCAAAATTGGTGCACTGAGATGCTGTGTGAATAGGTGCATTGTCATGGTGGCAAAACCAGTGCACCATCTGCCATAAATTAGGTCTTTTTTTGTTGCACATTGTTAGGCTATCTTTCCAGAGCCTCTAAATAGAAAGCGTGATTAACTGACCTAGTGGAACAAACTCCAAATGCACACTATGTGTTATTTTCGTCTGTTCAGGAAGTTGACAATGTCAAGAATGAGGTTTGTCAGCAATTGATATTTCACCTTTTTTGAAATGAGAAAACCACTTGTACACTTGAGTTTTTCCCATAGCACTGTCCTCCTAAGGTGTGTTCATAATCACAACAGCTTCTGTAGCATTTTTCCCAAAAAGGAAAAAAAATTCACAGCCCTAAGCTGTTCTCTTAAATTTGCCATCACAAAAATCAAGGTTAAAGCGAAAATGCTTTCGCAAAACAATTTGCTATGATCAGAGGGAAGTTTTCCAGGCAACGCCAGTGGATGGACTCAGAGCAAATTGCTCGATGACAATCTATTAGGAAAAACGTGTACTACAAAAGTTCAGGCTGGCAGAACTTTACTTGTTTTTTAATTTGGACACCTCTTTGTAGTTGTGCCAAGGTATTTTTCTGCACTTTATAACAATGCACCTGCTCATTCTTTGAGGATTGGAAGGGCAGACTATAAGAAGCCTCCTGGGAAATCTTACCCAATCTACCCCATAGCCCTGATCTTCACCCTTCAGATTTCTTTTTGTTTACCTCTATCAAAGAACATTAAGAAGGAATATGATTTGAGACCCTTAAGGATGGCAAAAGCATCATGTTGAAAATCAGAGTACAACATTTTTCAGGGAAAGATTTAACACCAAACTCACTGACAATGAGTAGACGGTGACTGACAGTGACCCTACAGAAAGGTAAAATAGAATGTTAGGGTTATCATGGGTGTACATTTGAACAGGTGCAAGGAAGTCCCATCTTTGAGAGGATCTGGTAAGTTTGAACTGTGGGTCTTGATTGAGGGTTCCTATAGAAAAAAATTAGAGAAACAGAAATACCCCCTTCATAATATTGTGGTCTGAGATAAGAAGGTATTGTCAAAAAACAGATTGATATTTTTGTTCAATAGAGTTCTCTATCATTTTTCAGTAACGTGTATTTTCAATTTCCTTTGCACATTTGAAAATGTCCACAAAATTTACACCCAAGCCAAAAACTCCATTTAGAAAGCTTGTTCAGTATCACAGGAAAGAAAAATCGTATTAATATAAGGTTAAAATTGCTCTGATCTTTTAATAAGACCTACCTGTCAAAACCTTAATTTCTAAATCAAAATGCCATTTTTTAAAATTTGTCTTTATTTTGATGTGAAGATTTTAAGAATCTCTTAAATAAAATGCTAAAATAAAAACAAAGCTTTAAGTTACTTGCTTCTATGTAACTTGAAAAATGTTAATCCCCGACACCTCTTTGGAAAATGCTGTCATGGATCCTCTCTACGTTGTTGGAAATAGGAGCTTTCCAGCAGATTGAAAAGGGATTGACTGGGGACAATAAAAACTATATATATATATACACATACACACACATATTGAATTATTTCTCATGTATTTTTTTTACTTTTCATCTTTCTAAAGAAAATATCTTATTTGGGGCTTGTACAACTCTTATCACAATCCATCCATCCATCCATCCATCCATTGTGTCAAGCACATTTGTACATTTATTGCCATCATCATTTTCAAAACATTTTCTTTCTACTTGAGCCCTTGGTTCTGGCTAATTTTTCCCTTCTACCCCCTCTCCCTCTCTAATGAACCCTTCATAATTTTAAGTTAATTCTTTTTTCATGTCTTACACTGACTAATTTCTCCCTCCACCCACTTTTCTGTTGTCTGTCCTCTGGGAGGTGGTTATATGTAAATCAGTGTGATGGGTTCCCCCTTTCTCTCCCCACCTTTCCCTTAACCTCCGCGTATTACTACTCTCAATATTGGGCTTGAGGGGTTTATCTGTCCTGGATTCCCTGTGTTTCCAGTTCTCATCTGTATCTGTGTACATGCTCTGGTGTAGCCAGATTTGTTAGGCTGAATTGGGATCATGATAGCGGGGGACGGGGGAGGGGGTAAGCCTTAAAGAACTAGAGGAAAGTTGTATGCTTCATCAGTACTGTACTGCACCCTGACCATTCTGTCTCTTCCTTGTGACCCACTGTAAGGGGATGTCCAATTGTCTACAGATGGGCTTTGGGTGTCCACTCTACACTCCCCTCCATTCACATTGATAATACTTTTTGTTCCTGGTCTTTGATGCCTGATACCTGATCCCATCAATAACTCATGATCTCACGGTCTGTTCTGCTTCTTTCATGTGGACTTTGTTGTTTCTCTGCTATATGGCCACTTGTTTATCTTCAAGTCTTTAAGACTGCAGACGCTATAACTTTTGATAGTTGGACATCAGCATTCTTTACTACAATTGCTTATGTACCCCTTTTGCCTTCAGTGACCATGTTGGGAAGGTGAGCATCACGGAATGTCAGGTTATGAAAATAACGTGTTCTTGCATTGAGGGAGTACCTGAGTAGAGGCTACCTTAATACTAAACCTATAAATATATGTACATAGATCTATTTTCCTATCATTATATATAAATATAATATGTATACACACATTCATATGACTTTTTAAGTGGACTTATTATACCTCTAAAGAGGGTCTATGTTTAGACTTAATATTTCATTAAGAATAGCCTGAGGAAAATTTTCCAATTTCCACCAGTTCTTGGAAATAACACTTCCAATTCCTAGCTACATCATATTTTTATATGAAAATTTGGAGAGAAAAAAAAGAAAAGAAAATTGAGAAGTCATTCCTGACAAAATGAGCTGACTTCACACTCTGTAATGCCTCTCTATTGCTAAAATGGCTCATTGTGTAGAACAATTCAAAGAACATCAGTATCAAACAAGGCTATTTGGTGACTGTGAGAGATTAGGACAAAATCAAGATCTCTTCTTTCAAATGTTTGTTCGAATAAAGTTCAAACCTATTTCTAACCACAAAGCTCTCCAGGTGTCTATGAATAACCTCTGCTTCTTCACCAATTGTAACAATCGTATCATTAGCTATCAGCCACTCTTACTTCTATAAGAGTTATTCTATATACCCAGTTTTAGAATTAGCCCCACCTACTTCCTGAAACCCTTCATGAAATCAGCTAGCAGAAGCCCAAATAGTTTTTTTCTCCTGCACTCTCTTGGATATGCCCAGATTTCCCAGGATATGTGCCCTCCTGCATATAATAAACCTGATCTTGGCAACAATATGTGTATTCCTGGTGGCCTTTGCCTCAAAGATATTGACAAGCAAACAAACAAAAATTCCTCTAGCGTAAAACTTTCTTTGTACTGGTGTTTTTCTACTTCCTACGTGCAAAGCAATTTGAATATAATCAGAGAAAGGGTAATATTTGAAAAAAAACTTCCCCTAGATAATACTACCTTTCACAACTCCCATGCTTTGATGAGTTACAGATCCCCATTTATATTTTGGTGTAGTAACAGAAGTTTTGACCCGCACTTTATCACCAATCTTGATGTGAGAAGGAGAACTTGGTGGAGGGTAACCTAGAGATTTAAACAATTAATATACATTAATTAGCAATAATTTCTAGGAAGTGTGTCTTCAATTAATAAAAAGTAGGAGAACTTAAAAAATAATACACTTACCTATAAGTTCAACATGAATATACCTAACCCAGTAGGTGCCTCCTTTCTGCTGCCAATCACACTGTACATTGAGGTCATGTAATCCATCTCTATCTAGCTTGATAACTTTGCCAACATCGCCTTCACACACTTCTTCATATGTTCGACAGCATCTAACCATCATTCCTACCTAAAATAATAATTAAATTAAAATCTTAGCACTGTGTATGTTGCTAAAATGAACAATCATAAGTAATACTAGTTTATTCTTTAGAAAAGATTTCCTCTGGCTCCAGAATGAGTTTTCGATATTATTTTTTTTTGAGGGGGGAGGCATCACTGCCCTCTGGTGGTCGTGGGCGCTACCCAGTACTGCCCCTGAGAGCCGCTGCTGGATTTGAATCGCCAAGCCCATGGACCGCAGTCCCACACTCAACCACTTACGCCACCAGGGTTCAGCCCCTTCAATATTACTTTATACTACGCCAGAGGTCCTAAGAGAAATGGCTGGTTCTATGCCCAGGAAAGGAATATGCGTGTATCAATTGGTGTCACAAAGCAAGGGAGTTTTCAAGGGTTTAAGGGGTTCATGACAATTGATAATTTGATCATCAAAAGAAATAATGATTTCAATAGCTGAAATATACTTAGTAAATAAAAGAAAGTAATATCCCAGTCTGACCCTTCTACACCTATTCTTTTTCATGTGAATGTTATTCATCACCAATATGCTATTTCCTAAATTGTTACTCACCTGAATATTTTCTCTCACATATACAGCATAATCATCATTACTTAAGAAATCAGCTCGCTTTTTGTAAGTCTGGCTCTCAGTTACAACAGCACCAGTGGACTACAAAAGACACATTTTAAAAATGGTAAACTTGATAAGCCTACTTAAAAAGGAAAAAGCATGTGAAATCTATGATATGAAAAGAATTGCAAAAACTAATTCATGTTTTCATTGAGAATGGATTAGCAACAGTAACAGAATACAAAGATGAATCTCAAAAGTGACAAGAATAAACAATTCCCAAGGGTTTTCGAACTAATTTGATGAAGTAACTTACTAAATAGATCTTTAATCAGAAGTCAACATACAATTTAAAAGTAAATTTTCTTAAGACCATCTGAAACTGTCAGTTCTTGGAGCCAGCATGTCTATTTTATAATTAAATGTACTTAAGGTATAATCCCTTCAGAAGTGAAATGAAGAGCTATTATTATGTGCCCATATACATATTAGAAAAGATAGTGAATAGTGCCCAGTAGACAGGACACTTTCTTTCATGCCACTGAGAGCAGAAGAGTCAGTGCAAAAGCCAAAACAGGAGACAACAGATGTGCAGCTAATAAACTGTGAAGACACTGACCACAGGGAAAGCTACATCATCCATGTCCTCCACTATCTCCTCATCTGAATAATCATCAGATGCTGTTTCTGCATCTGAGAGATCGGTGATTTGGATGTCAGAGTGGTCCAGCAGCCACCCCACCAAGGCCTCCACACCTAGAAGTAAATGCACACAGGTACTTTATAAATACAGTAAGGATGAACAAGGAGGGCAGGTTTTCTTACATTAATGTATGACTAATCTAAAGAAAATCATAGCAAACCCATTAAATATAGCACCAACAAGGAAAGCACAATACCAGGCAACCCTGAAGTATTGCCAGAAGTTCCCGTGAGTGACTTCAGAGCAAACTCAATGTTTCTTCTAGGAAATCCCATTTCCATGAGCTGAACAATGATGGGGAGCGCTGGGATGGGTGATTGTTTGCGTTTCCTCACTCTGATGGGGCGCACGTGCTGCATTGTGATAGGTGTTGTGGCTTCACTAGAGCTGCAGTCATCACATAAAGGGCTTGAAGGATGAGTAGATTCCACAGCTAAACATTGACACACGGCCAAAGCTGCTGCCTAGATGGTGTGTAAAGGGTCGGCAGTTAACTTATGAAATGCATGATCATCTACTGTGCACTACAGAAGAAAAGCATTAAAAACACACACACGTGTGTATATGTGTGTGTGTGTATATATATATATATATATATATATATATATATATATAGTTTAAACTCAATTGGTAAAACAAGTTACAAAAGACAAGCTTCAAAAGTTTAATACAGAAGAAAGATCTAGCCATCAAATAATTTGTTTCAGTTAACTGTTAACTAGTCCACAGTTTACCCTGAGCTGAGTTGGAAGCAAGCAGACCAAGTGCAGAGACAGAGGCCCTGAGCAGTGAGAAGACAGGCAGCCCATCAGCACGTATGCTCCATTCCCCCAGCTTTACGTGGAGCTCTATGACCCTGCTCACAGTTCATGTGCCTCCTTCCCTCCTTTCTCCTTACTTCCCTCTGAAGGATAGGCCAGAAACAAACTAAGACTTTGATATGTCACCAAATCAACTCTCAATTATGCAGAGGCAAAGTAACCAATTTGAGCATTAATTATGATATTAAGAAATGAATATTGGTTGAGAGATCGATAGCAATGACTAAAAACCCCACACATTTCACCACATCTGTGGTTGGAGAAGGCATACTAGAACCATACCATCCGGCCTTTTCCTGGCCTCCTGCGAACTTCTACTCATTGCCAGCAACTCCTATATCACAAAAGGGTCTATTTTCTTAAAAAAAAGGGTACTGTGTAAGGAAAAAATACAGGATACCTAGAGTCTTCCAGTGTCTAGGATCTTACACCTAGAGTTTTGCTGTTCAGTCAGAAGTGACAGGTTCTATTCTAAAATCTCAAGAACCAATGTTGGTAGGTATTCTGATACCAGCTTGTACTAGACTAACTCTCTGTTGATAATAATTATAAACTCTAGACAAAATATTTTTAAAAACTGAAGGCATAGGAGAACATCCCAAAGGAACAAAAATGTAGCAACATCAAGCAATGAAGAAGTCCTCATAATGTGTATGATAAACACTGGCCAGTAACCTTAAGGTCAATGTCTCAAACCCACCAGCTGATTCACAGGAGAAAAATGAGGCTGCTGATGCCCAGTGAGATTTACAGTCTCAGAAACTCTAAGTAGATTTTCTAAAAGGGCACTATGAGTTGGAAATAATTTGATGGCAATGGGTTTTATTTGGTTACACTCAGCCATAACCAAAAGACCAAAGGTCTGAATTGACACAAAAGTCCATTGGAAGAAAGACCTGATGATGTGCATCTGAAAAACAGTCACTGAAAATGCTGTGGGTTAATTAAGGGAGGACATTTGTAATAGGAGGCTACACTCTTGAAGAGAAATCAATGTCACTGAACTATACATGTAGAACTTAATGAATTGGTATTTCTGTTTTGCTGTATCTACTTTCAACAACAAAAAAATACTTAAGGAAACAAACACTCTGGAACTTAAGTCTTTCTGTGACTTACATGAGGTGACCATAAATCAAAAGCTACCTCAACAGCACAGGTTATTAGAAATAAAGGCATCAAAAAATTTAAAATTATATAATTATAAATGAGAGGGAGTTCTTTCCTCTTATTTTACTTTCCTCTTGTCCCACCATCATGCTCAGACGGCTATCCAGCTCAGAAGCAACAAAGCCCACATGGATGAAGCACACCAGCTTGTGGGACCATGAGGTGTCAAAGGGAACAGCTATCCAGCTTCAAGAACTAAAAATCATAACCAAAAATCTCTCTCATTTTCCTGATATGATTGCTGACAACAAATGTGTGCATAAGCAAATGTGGTGAAGAAAGCTGATGGTGCCTGGCTATCAAAAGATATAGCGTCTGGGGTCTTAAAGACTTGAGTAAACAAGCAGCCATCCGGTTCAGAAGCAACAAAGCCCACATGGAAGAAGCACACCAGACTGTGTGACCACGAGGTGTTGAAGGGATTCAGTGTCAGGCATCAAAGAAGTAAAATTATGTCATTATAAATGGGGGGGGGGGGGGGGGGAATCAGATTGGGGACCCAAAGCCCATCAATAGGTGAAGCGACATCCTCCTACAGAGGGGTTGCAGGGAGGAGATGAGCCAGTTAAAGTACATTGTAGCTACAACGAAATATCCAACTTTCCTCTAGTTCTCAAATGCTTCCTCCCACCATCAATCTCCCCGTTCTATCAGACAAATCTGGCAAGAACAGGGGATGTACACTGGAGTCAGAAACATGGGGAATTTAGAACAGATGTTCCCTCAGGACTAGTGGTGGGAGTAGTGATATAGGGAGGGTGGAGGGATCGTGGAGTAGAAAGGGGGAACCAATTTCAGGGATCAACATATAACCTCCTCTCTGGGAAGTGAGTGAAGGGACACATTGGACAGTGTACAAAATGAAAAAGCAAAAACAATTTGTAAATTATTAAGGGTTTATGGTGGAAGGGGGGGATGGGAAATAAGGGGAGCTGGCACTGGGGGCCTAAGTGGAGAGACGATGTTTTGAGAGTGATGATGGCAACAAGTGTGCAAATGTGGCCTGCATACAGTTGATGTATGTATGGATCGTGAGGAGAGGTGTATGAGCACCCAATAAAATGATTTATTAAAAAAAGAAATATGTTTTAAAATGTATTATTAAAAATATTAGGTGGGGCTGAGCCCCGGTGGCGTAGTGGTTGTGCGCAGGACTGCAGCCCACTGGGATGGAGGTTCGATTCTAGCTCCATGGAGCAAAGGCTGGGCCTCCTACTTCCACCACCTGAGAGCAGTAATGCCCCTCCAAAAAAATATATTAGGCTGAAGGGATGGGCACTTTCAATATGTAAAAATTGGATCTGAAAATAAATACAAATATGACATGAAAAAATGCAAAATGTGAAATAAATAATTTCTTAGATAAATTTAGCAGATGAGAAGCAAAAAGCAAAGAATCCTCACCTTGAGCAAGTATTATTAAAAATTAACTACCTTGATTTCCAAAGAGAAAAAAATTTATATATATATACACACACACACACACACACACACACACACACACACACCCAGAGTTCCAATAATACTCAACCATCTGAATAATAAAGTAAACACACATACACACACAAAAAGATCCAAGAGAACAGAACAGAAAGCAATACAACAATCACAAGCTTATAAACCTGGTGGGGCTAGGGAGTTATGAAAATCACAGGCAGAACAAGGGGAAAGTACACTTATCCATAGTGCCAATTCTTAGTCAACGTGCAGAAACAAACATATAAAACACGGACAGCATTAAAAGCATTAAGAGCTTGTTCAATTAAGTGAATGGATAAGCAAATAAATGCATGCATCACTACATCTAAAAAATAATGATAAGAATGACAGATTTCCTCAGAATTAATGGAGACCAAACGATGGGAGGCCATTTCCCCTACTCTACTATTCAAATTGCTCAAAGCCAATTCTATTCCCTTGTCCATCAATTGCCCTAACCCTCGGCATCACCTTAGCATTAATCTAGGAATGGTCTGCCTGACACACTGCTAAATCGCTCAGTGTCTAAGAGAAGCTGTCTGGAAATACTGCCACCCTCGTCTCACTGCCATCGAGTCAGTACTGACTCAGAGGCCCCTTAAACGATTACAAGAGCAGAAAGCCCGGTCTTTCCCTTGTGGAGCTGCTGACTGTGTGGACTGCGGCCCAACACGCAACCCAACGCAGTCACCCTGGACGCCACTCGAAGCCAAACTCTCACCATCAGAGTTTTCAGACCAGCAAGCAGTTTGAGTTAAAGCCATTTCACTGATATTACAAACTCTCAGAAATCAAAGATTAAACATAAATACTCTCTGATTTTCTAAGGAGCAATATAATGTTTATTCATCATGCATGTACATGATTAAATCCTAACTAAACACAAGAATTATTTTGGTACAACACTTAAAATTCAAAGTACGTATGCCATTTAAGTATAATTTTTTAAATTTACATGTTATTAATTAGTTAAAAACCAGCAACTTTGTACAACTGTACCTCTAGCTCCTGTTTATCAAAGATGGCCTTCACTGGAGACGGCTGGGTGGCTGAGGCCAGTAACTGCTGCACGAGGGTGATGGGTGGCTGGGGCCCTTCAGGAGACAGGTCCCCCGTGTCCGGAGATACAGCCGCTCCATCATCTGAAAATAAAAAACAAAACATGCAAAACAGCACATCTTCAAACCTCAAATATTTCTTTACTACTGGATTGTGCTTAGTAAAGGCTAGTAATCAGGTGTAGTGTCTCCCAAATAAAGTCCTTGACATCAAAAACTCTGAGATTCAAGCAGCAAGTAAGAATCGCCCTCCCATTTACTGCTTTCTGCTCTCTGTTCTTCAACTCACTTGTATTTGAATGTCAACAAAAGTTCTTTCCCAAATCCTATCTTCTGCTTTTTGGTATCCATTCATAAGATTAGTAACTCCATCTACCGATAGATCCCCATCTTACAGTCCTAACGAACTATTGTTAAAGTGACACCAACTCAAAGACAAGTCATCTACCTGGTCAGGTGTCTGCTTGTTTTAATGCGAATGGTTACTGTTTGCTGTGCTCCTTCTGTTATCTGCTACGCCCTCAGACATTTCACTTGAGGTACTGAGTCCTTCAAAGCACATTAGTATTTGGTGACAATTCCACCTAACTCTCTAGATCAGGGGTCAACAAACTTTTCTCGTTTTTAATCAAAATAGTAAGCATTTAAGGCTTCTGAGCCACACCGCCACTATTACTTTAGAATGGGAACAGTGAAAGAAAACATGTAAATGAATGGATGTGGCTGTTAACCATAAAATTTTATTGACAACACAAATGGCTTCAATGTTTGTCAACAGAGCTGTATATATAGTCATCCTGATTCAGCTATCCAATAATGATTCCTCACAGTCACCACAATAAACTCTTACCCATTCTCTGGGTTTCTAGGGAAATTCCTAATAAGCTACAATGACACATAATCTGTGAGGTTCCAATCATCCCTAATACTGAATGAGTCTACAGTTACAATCAGCTTACCTTCAACTCAACCTGATTAAAATTAAATTTGTAACACTTTCTCTTCTTCAAATTAAGAAGCGAATCAAACTGGGCTTTTTTGTTTTTGTCAAGTCCGGTACTCATTACTGTTTCTAGTCGCACAAGATTGAAGCATCAACCATCTTTAGCTTTTCCCAGATTGCTGTAAAATTACCATCTAAAATACCCTATCACTACCACAAGATCTACTGGAACTTTTCTTTCCTTTTTGGAGACCTTCTCAGGAAGACACCTCACTACTTGACACAAAATCAAGTCCTCCATCTCTGTTATCTTGGCTTCAAAATTCAAACATGGCATTAGAAGATGACCCTGAACCTCAATCCTCATCATGCACTTCTCCTGCCATGGTGTTTCCAGCAGACCCACCTAATTCACACTGTTCTGACGTACAGGCTCCATGGCCCCGCAAGCCTAGCTCATGCTTTCAAGTTACCGGTCTTGAATGACCCCCAAGAATAGCAGAGCGCTTTATCCTTCTCCCACAGACTCACTCGCTGCTTCTTTCTGCCCCCTTGGCTTCTTCCATCCAGACTGAGAACCCCTCCCATCTTACTATCTCCCCTAGCAGTTGCTCTTTCATGTTTTCAGCTGTAGTCCTGCTCAGGGCTGTGCATAGCCGAACCGTGCTCGTACACCTCAGCGGCCATGTGGCTCCACCATAATTTGAACAAAGTCAATATTCATTTTCCCGATGCATCCTGACCTGAGTCAATATGGACCACGAATAAGGATTATTTTGTTCTCTTTATGTTCACTACAATACTTAACGCAATGTGGCTCAGTATCAGGTCATCAGGAAGCATTTCACAGCTCTCTGTTTATTTGAGCTCATTATATAAAACTGATGCAATTTAGAAAAATACAAAGAAATTAAAGTCAATTAACTTAGAGAACTATCAGTATTGTGGTAAACAAATGAATCCCTGCATACTGAAGGACAAATATAATGAGCAGCCTGCTTTCATCTTGTCATTTCATATTTCACCCTCATTGGCTCCATGATCTCCCCCTGCATAGGAGTGCCATAAAACAGTAAGTGCTTAAGATGTCCCCAGGTCTTCTACACCAAAACAGTACCAACAAAATGCCACCATGAGCCTCTGTGCACATGGATCTTCATACAGTTTCTATGATAAGTTTCCCAAAGATAAAAACCAAGCTTCCTCACGTCTGGCACATTTCCTCAAACACCCTAAAGACAGGTAGACCAATTTCAATCCCGCCATTTCTAGCATGTTCCTGGGTTCCATCAAAGCTGCTAACCCACAGATACCATTTAAACAGCATGTCATTTGCAGCTAACCCATACTTGGTGTGCCACACATTCTAGGGATTTATAACCATCAACATTTCCTCTTTTATCAACTGCTCATTCAAGTCCTTTGCTTATGCATATCTAACTCACTGCCATCGAGTTGGATGCAATCCACAGCAACCTTTTGGACAGGGTAGCACTGTCACTCTGGATTGCCAAGACTGAACTCTTTATAGGCGCGGAAAGCTTGGTCTTTCTCTCTATACATCTATCGGTATTTTTAAATGATACCTGACTGAACAGTTCCCATATCCTGAACAGCTGGTTGGGACAAGATTTGCCGCAATTTATCTTGGTGGGAAAGTAGCGCTCGGCCTGCTTTCAATATGTATAACTTTAGCTGCTGGCATCGTAACAGGTCCAGGTCCACTTGTCCTGCGGAAGAATAGAGTTCATGAATGCTAAGAGTGCTTGCTGCTGTCTAACCAGAGGATGCTGCTCTGCTCATGGCTCACTGCATGGTACTGCATGCTATTAATATAACCATACATACCCCAGATTGAAATTTTAACCAGATACCTTAGTCACACACAAATTAATTTCACCTTTTCTTCTAAGACTACGCTAAAAGAATTTTCTGGGTTACTCAAAACATACAGCTCGTTTAAGTTATGAAAATCATAGCAATTTCCTATAATCTAAAGAATCAAATAGTATGCTAATACTTGTGAACAGAAGGACAAATGAAGGAAGCCATCCTGCCAGACATCGGACAGTAGGAAGGACCTCAATTCAGAGATAGACACAATCTGAGGACATGAAAGTTGCACTGAGAGCTGAGCACCGCAATGGGAAAACTTTTGAAGTTAAGGTAGATGGGGATACAATGTCATCCAGCAAACAAGTTTATTCCCCTATCAGGAAACTGGAAGACCTAGCTGACTGGTGAAGAAGACAGGTGAATGTGAGACATGCTATAGCTTATATATAGGTAAGCTTTCCAGTCAGAGATGTACAGAAGACAGAGAGAGGTATGTCTGAAGCTCAATGAGAGATGTGAATTGGAGAGTTTGGATTGACAGTCATCATCAAAAAAGTTGTAACACCATCATGAGTGTGAATGACATAATTCAAGAAGAATGGGTAGAAGAAGCCAAATGTTAAAGATAAAACCCTAAGGATGTCTGCAGTCTAAACACTGCCAGAGACAACATGTGTACAAACATGCTTGGTATAATTGGTGTACAGACTGTTATAATATAGAACTGTAAGAGCCCCCGATAAAATGATTTATTAAAATATAAAATAAATAAAAATAAAATTTTCCAGAGAGAAGAAACCCTCAAAACACATGCAAGGACAATGCTTAGACAAAGTACAACTCAAGGTAGCTATATTGACTACCCAAAGGAGGAAGACTTCAAGGTGTAGCCTCACAGCCTTGTAAGGTCAAAGCACCAAGAAATCAAGCTCTGAGGGTCCAATAATACAACCCATGGAGTCCAGCAACAAAAAGGTCATCAGCAAAGCGTCAGAACTGACTGAGGTCAGGGCCTGGGCTGAAGGTTAAGGGGAGAGAGAGAAAAGATTACAGGCACCTCCTTACGAGCTGCTCAGAAAAACATGGCACTGAGACCAGTGTGATGAGGAATGGCTCTCCAGAGTCTCTGACAATGGCATCGAAAGCTGAATCATGCGCCTCTTCAAAATACCCCTGACACCGAGCACAGGGCTACATTCCAAACCATACCTCAACAGAGAGCAAATCAGTCTGAACCCGACGACGTGGATAACGGTGTGGCTAACTTGCTCTGATAAAATGACGAGCATTTACAAGCAACACTCATTAAGACTGCAGCTATTGCATCAAAGGACCACATACTGACCTACAAAGGCCTGTTTAGGTGATTTCTTTATTTTGTGCTTTTCCAATTTGCTTCCCGCGAGATTCACAAGCTGAGCCCAGACCAAAAGCATGGGCTCCGTGAACGGCAGATTGTTCACGCTGAACGCCATAGCTGGGAGCTGAGGAGAGAAGACATAGAATAGTTACATAAAAAATGTTACACGTTGCCAATAAAATTAAGAAATGAAATAATTCAGAAATTATAAAACTACAAGAGTAGATTCTGAAATGCCACATCCTTGTATAACTACAGGTTTTTTCACATTTGAAATTAACTGAAAGATGAATTCTAAGGCATGTTTCCTGGAGCCAACAGCCTCACGACCAGCTGCCCCAAGGGAGAGAGATGGGGATTTCTACTCCTGTCCAACAGTTACAGTCTCAGAAACCTGGAGGCTGGGAAGCTCTACTCTGCCCTGCAGGCTCACCATGAGGCAAAACTGACTCAATGGCAGTTAGAGAGGGTACCTTGCAGAACTACATGTATAGTAAATATGACCATTGCTTTTTACTAACTTAACAATTACCATAATAGTGACAGTTATTCTTAGGTATTTCCTGTATGTTTCAAATACAATTGTATTGCGTTGCATTTCTGGTAATATCTAATATTACCTGTACAGTGAGTTGATTCCATTTCTCACTTTCACTGCCATCAAGTCAATTCTGACTCACAGTGGCCCTATGGGATACAGTAGAGTCACTATGAGCTGGAATCATCTTGATGATAGTGAATTTAACTTTTTGCTTATAACGAAGTCCTGGTGACCCAGTGAGTTAGTTAGGTGTTAGGCTTCTAACTACAAGGTCAGCAGTTCAAAGGTCAGCTTCTCCTTGGGAAAAGGATAAGACTTTCTGCTTTCATAAAGATTTAAAACCGCAGAGACCCCAAGTGGTAGTAGGCAGGCAAAATTACACAGTACAGCTGCATATGCCCTTTTCAAGTCTCCCAGTTAAGTAAGGCCAAGGAATTCTGTAAAAGCGTGTGATGTCAGTTCATTTACAATATGAACAAAAAAGAGTCACAAGAAATCATGAAATGGCCTTCCTAAAAGCAGAACTTCTTAGAAGGGAAACAAGATGTACAAGAATCAAATTCTTCTCACATGCTCACAGAGAATGCAGCTCTAGCAAGAAGCCTAGTTACCTTATCGCCTGAAACGAATAGACAAAGGCCACTCACCGCCTTTAGCTGGCTCAGTGGGCAAACACGACGTGCCCGCATTTCAGAGAACTGCACAGTGATTCTGCCCTTCGGGGTGATGCGAGTGACAGTGCCTTCTCCAAACTCGTCATGGGTGACCTGGCCGCCAAGGCGCAGGCGACTATCAATGCCACCTATCACAGCCAGCACAGCCATGAGGCTGCCCACCTCGGGGTTGTCAGAGTTGAGGAACCGGTCCTCCAGCAGAGCCTAGAGCACACAGCAGACATCAAGCTGGAGGAGGACACTCTCAAAGCTGCCTACTCTTTAAGGAAGTACTTACAGCTAGACTAAATTATTTTAAATTAACTTCTCTCGTAGTTATGTCTGGTAAAAAACACATTTAAAAATATAAATAAATACACAACATTTAGAAAGATAATCTAAAAGTGAAATTAATCGTCTATGAAGAAAAATGCGCTTATTTTAAAACGCGGAAACTACCCCTTCTGATTGCTTCCCTGCCACGCCGAAGGTGATGGAGTGGAGCTGAGAGTTGATGTACTTGTTTATGAGTCCATTCCACTGACTCAGAGAGTGTAGCGTCCTGAGCAGCACCACCACTTCTTCTGCCAGAGTGCTGCTGTGGGTGGCTGTCAGGGAGGCCTGGGGGCGAGCTCTCCTCCTTCTCAGAGTGGACTCTTCAAACAAACAAACATAGCCGGTGCTGTACAACTCACTGAACATTTGTAAGGACACAAATCAGGAGAAGAGCCAACCAACCTCGGAGCAATGGAATATCTGAAGAACAGGTAGTAAGCAAACTGCCCAAGAAACCAAAGAGCTTTTCCACAAGACATTTCATGTCCCTTGACCTCTCGATCTTGTCCCACGATGGAAGTACTGCTTGCAGTAAATGTACAGCTAAGATCTAATTAAACACAATTAAAAATTATAAGCATAGAGATATGAAGGGATTATGGATTTCATTTTGGTTTTATATTTTGTCACAACAATGCAATCAATCATGTGAAAAGTGCGATTATTATTTTACCACCAAATAATTACACCCAAGTGGACAAATGATATGGGTAACCAGTGGTTAGAAAACCAAGCTATATAATAGCAGATGCTGGTATTCATTTTATTAGTTAAAAATCAATCCTTTTCAGGCAATCACACCACACTTCCAGTGAAGCAGATGAAAGCAGTGGGTAAAATTTATCACTTACTCAATGCCCACCAATGTCTCTAAAAGATCTCCGTTTGTGTTACTATGTTTTTCTTCTTCCTATGATTCATTACTGAGTCTGGTACCTAACTGCAACAGGTCTAGTGTTCTGAGCGCGAAACCCACAGTCAGCCAGTAAGAGGGCCACCTGGAGTGCAATTACCTGCCTCTGCAGCGATGCAGCTGTGAAAGGCGTGTGTCCCTCTACAATTTGCATCAGCAAGGTGATCCAGGAAGGGGAGCTCAGGGCACCACACATCTGTGGTGTGAGAGCAATACTCCGCACAAACCCAAGCGTGCACCAACTCCTGTGCTGCTCCCTGCACACTAAGCTGTGTGGTAGAGCTGTGAAAGAAAAACAAAGCACCGACACTGAGTACATGAAAACAAATAACCAGTAAAATCTTCACTCTTACTAGACTTACCATTTTATTTTCAACAATAAGCCAACTTATAATGTGCTATCATTTCAACGATTAAAAGTCAGAAAAGTTGCTAGGTCAAAAAACATTCTGGGCTGAGCCCTGGTGGCATAGTGGTTGAGTGCGGAAATGTGGCCCACAGGCTTGGCGGTTCAAGTCCAGCAGCAGCTCTCCAGGAGCAAGGCTGGGTAGCTCCCACAACCACCAGAGGGCAGTGATACCCCCCCAAAAAAACAAAAACAAAACAACCATTCTAAGTACATTTAACGTACATGTACTGACTCAAAGTAGTATATAGTTTTCATCAAATGTATGTCTCCAGACAATAGGAAAATAACTTATTCTGGGTCAAACAGCAGTTACTTTTTGAGTATATTTATCATATTTTAAAAGATCATGCATTGTAAGACTTTGTTATGATCTTACACTGGGTACTTTAAAAAAACCTGAGGCCCCCCCACCCCCAAACTATATATTTAATTTTTTTACAAAACAACCTATCACCTTCAAAGTACTCTCCATTTTTTTAAAAAGTACTCTCCATTATACTTAATACACTTGTTAAATCTCTGATTTCATTCTTGGAAACATTTTTCAAACTCCTCTGTGTAGATGGCTGACAGGACCTCCCTTGTTTTTTTCTTCCCCTCTTCTATGTTGTCAAATGGCTGTCCGCTCATGATCCTCTTCATTTGAGGAAATAAAAAGAAGCCGCGCAGAGCGAGGACAAGTGAGTAAAGTGTGTGGGGAAGGAGGGACATGCTGGGTTTTGTCAAAAACTGGTGCACTGAGATGGCTGCACAAACAATGCATTGTCAAGATGGCAAAACCAGTCTGCCATCTGCCACAAATCAGCCCTTTATTGTTGCACACTATTACACAATCTTTTCAGAACCTCTAAATAGAAAGCTTGATTATCTGTCTGACCTGGTATAACGAAATCCAAATGTCCCTATCCCTCTCACATCAGAACTAAAAAAACAATGAGGGGCTGAGCCATGGTGGCATAGTGGTTTTGTGCAAGAATGCAGCACACAGGGTTGATGGTTCAAATCCAGCAGCAGCTCTCCAGAAGCAAGGCTGGGCTTCCTATTCCCAGCAGGGCAGTGATGCCACACACACACACACACACACACACACACACAGACAAATGAGGATTGTCTTGATCTTTGATTTCACCGTATGGGCTTTTTGGGGTGAGGTAATGATGTGGGTCTTAGACTGGCTTGACAAGATGCTTGCTTTTGGGGTCAAAAGAATAGCACCATGTCTTGTCACTTAGAAAAAAGTCTGGATCACTTAAAAAAGAACGGTAAATACTTCCATTCAATGCTCTTTCTCCAAGGCACAAATTTCACAGCAACCCTTCTCATTCCCAAATCTTCCATTAAATTTCACTAAACTGAGCTCCAAGATAGTCAAGATAACGTCCCCCTCTCTTTGATGGTTTGTCTTCAGACATCGAGCACAAGTGCACACGTCTTGTCAATATTTTCTTTCATTCAGGAAGTTGATGGATGTCCAAATTGAGGTTTGTCATCAATTGACATTTCACTTTTTTTGAAATGAAAAACTGATACACTTAACTTGTTGTCCTTATAAGGTGTGCTCAACATCATAATAGTTTTTGCACCATTTTTCCCAAGCAGCAAACAAAATTTCACAGCCACAAGCTAGTCTCTTAAATCAGTCATCACAAAAAGCAAGGTTCAAGCAAAACTGCTTTTACCACAACAGTGCACTGTGGCCAGAGAGCCTTCCCAGCTGACACCACTGCGTGCAGTCACGCAGAGTGAGTTGCTCCATGTTTGCCTAGTGGGAAAAACGCGTACTACAACAGCTTTGCCCAGCGGAGTACCCTCTCGGATATATAATCTCAACGACAAATGTGCAACTCCAGCTTTAAAAGTCTGCATTAACAAAATGGGACTACAACCATCTATACATTTGATCATACGGTTCCGACATGATGATGAAACACCAAAGAACCATGCTAAGCAGCTTCCCGCTCTACACTCCTGGCCACCTCACCCCTCAACTGAGGAGTGGAATTGCCATTGCATGGTACATCCTCTAGACTGTCCTCTGGCTCCCTCCCCCAAAACTTGCGTGACAAATCCATCTGCCTTGCCCCTGCTCCTGTTGCAAGAGATTACAGTGATTCCCTCCTCTTTAAGAACAATGAACACACTAACTGATCGACACAATCATTCATGTAACCATGCACGACATACAACGCAGATTCTCATTCAGACATGTTTTACTCCAGCATACACATATCATTACTCATTCACACACACACTCACACACACCATGGCACTCATTACATTTGCACACTCACGTATGCTATCACACGCACATGAACTCACTCAAATATGATCATGAGTAGTCACATACCCAAGGACACACTCAGATTAATACATACACATATATTAAAATTCACCCCCCACTCGTACTGACATAGTCACTCCCATAACAAAATTGCAATTCCACACATATTGACTTCTGTGACCCCTAACGACTCATTACGTGCCTGTCTTGTCTGTTGTCCCACTCTCCACTAGCATGCGGAGCAGTCCACAAAGAGTCTTGGTGGCCTCACTCTGCATGACTTCAGCATGGACTCCAGCAGAGAGACAAAGAGTCTGTAGTAAATTAATAGTGCTTGTAAGCATCATCGAAGTGGGATGCATGTTCCTTTCTGTTTGTTCAACTTCTGAAAACCAAAGTAAGAAATATTTTGAAATAAATCAGAAAATGATCAAACACCGATTTCTAGGGATTGCACACTACATTTTTTATTCTAAGGGAAGCACATCTTTACAAGAGTAGAATCAAAACACTAAATGCCTGTCCATTCAATACTACCTTCCGTGTAGATAACTTTGAATTTTTTAAAGAAATTTATCAAAACTTTAAGGATGTAAGAAATGTATTTCCTAAGATAGTCAATGCACATGATTAATCAAACGTCAAATGCTAATTTTGGATAAACTCACCTAATAGTCTGGGTAAAGACAAAACCTGTCACATGCATGGGAATGAGGGCCCAGTACCTCATCCCTGAGGCCCGTGGACTCTCAGATGTGGAGACACTGGCAACAAGGGCCCCCACTCTCATGGCCACCTCTGCAAAGCTCTCATTTTCACCCTAAGTCATGTTACCAAGCAGAGAGCTAAATCTACTCTCCTTCTCCTAACAGAGGAGAGGAAGGGTGACAAGAAATGATTTATGTTGTAGATATTGTGATGATGATGTTAAACATATCACTACTCAGATTGTATAGTTCTACGTACATTATTTATACAGCCTTATAGGGCGAATATTAGACCTTTAAGGGGACCCAGTTCTCAGAATGATTCCCTGTGCATCTCAGATGCACTATGTACACACTGGCATTCTGTAGTAAAATCCAGGGTTTCTCCAGCTCTCAACACAACCTTTCGTGCAAAGGGATTCATCCCATTAAAAAAAAAAAAAAGAGGTTCTATGTGGAGCCCAATATGCTATTTGATAATGCTATTTGATAATCACATGCACCAAAAAACTTCCAGCTCACCAGAAGGATCTCAGCCTGACAAGCTTCATTCCCAGGCTAAGGTCATAAGGACCTTTCTCTTTTACCTTTATATGTCCCAAATTCTCTGCCTATTTTAACTAATTCACATTCTGTGATGCATTCTGTGTCTGGGACAACAGGACAAAGTAAGAAAGGGGATGTGCACCAGGTGGGACTAGGGTGGGTGAACAGAGAACCGAAAGAGCATCCACGGCCACAGTGTGATGCCAAATTCAGCACGCAGCTCTCACCACCTTAGATCCAGGCTCCGAGGCAACTACAGACCCTGCAGAGAAGGAAGAGCAAGTTTCTGCATCACCTGGCCTTAACAGAGTAACCTCAGGTACCAAAGGTCTGTTCCAGTAAGATCACTGGTTTCCAAGACGAGCTTGTACACCTGAATCAGTCTATTGTGATCTTAGTTAAATTATAAATTAAAAGCACAGGACAGGCCCTAAGTGACAAAATCACTGTCTGGGGAGGAGTCCTGATATATAGCTTTTGTTAATTCAGGTGAAAATGACAGCTCATCAGTATTTGGAAACAACATGTCTAGGTCACCTTGAGTCACCCACCAGAGTCATCCTCGGTGTCCGAGTCTTCTGCTGAGGGCTGTGCAGAAGCTGGCAGCTCTGCTAACTTGAGGTCATACTTTCCTTCCTTCCCCATTCTGTATGAATTGGTGCTGCCTGTGTCCCACTGGACTCTTATCCAGCCATCTTCTCCCAACTCACCAATCACACGGCCCAGGCCAGGAGGAGGTCCATCCTACAAAAGACAAAATAAAGATCAACAGAGACGTAAGTACCTCTATTGTTCAACCTTCTCCAGCACCTCCCTCAGACAGTCCTATGAGGTGTACAGTTGACCACAATCTCTGGATAGGGGGGTACACATCACTGCATACAGTGATAAGCTTGAGCTATTAACGTGACTAATTCCAAACCCACTATAAAAAAAACATACAACTAGGATGATCGCTTCTATTAAATGCCATGAAATAGTTTCCTCGTGCCGTGTTCTTCTGTTCTGATGTACTTACTTTTCTATTTTAAGAAGTAATAAAAAAAATTTTTTAGCAACCATAAAGTTACTCTGACACATGGCAATATTTCCCATGTGTATCACATTGAGCTGCATTACATAGGATTGTCAAGGCACAGACCTAGAAGCAGAGCACCAAGTCTCGTAAGGCACTATTGGGTGATTTCAACTGGCTATCGGGGGCTATTATTATTTGAACTAGTGGTTTATACCATTTAAGGACTCAAAGTCTTTACTACATTTTATTTTACCCCCCAAAAAAAAAACAAGTCATCTCAAATTGACTAGGCTCTAAGCAAATGAAGAGATGGCACTATCCAGTAAGACTAAATGAGTTGTGCCCAAGTTCTTTACATCCTGCACAGTGATTGAAAGGATTTACAACCCACCAAAAACACGAGTGTTTATAGCTTCAATATTCTGCTTTTTCCCTTTGGTAACTAGTCTAGAATCTCTTTCGCCCATTTGTATGAGAGAAACCTGTTCTTATAACACTGCTAACTGTGCAAGGTCATTTTTAGTTCTAAGAGAATACTGGGTATGCTCATGCTTAAAAATGTGGTGAAGAAACCTAGGCATGGCAGGAATGTTACCATACCTGAGAATGATCTTCTTCTATCTAGAACAACGGTTCTCAACCTGTGGGTCGAGACCCTTTGGGGTCGAACGATCCTTTCACAGGGGTTGCCCGATCCATAACAGTAGCAAAATGACAGTTATGAAGTAGCAGTGAAAAGAAGTTTATGGTTGAAGGGTCACCACAACCTGAGGAACTGTATTAAAGGGTCACGGCATTAGGAACCAAAGCTCTAGTAGGAACTGACAAAGATTTGGAGGTGGCCTGCCGCAGGGGCGTGAAAAATTGACTGCCCAGCCAATGGTATGTGTGTTGCCCCGCTTGCAATGTGGAATTCACAGGCTGCGGTGGCTCTCTGCCTTAGAGCCTTTAAGATACAACCATACAAAAGGAGGGTTTTTTCCTTTTTGTTGTTCACATTCATTCTTGCTCTGTATTTATCTGAGCTACTGCCAATGAGTGCAGCAAAAAGGAAAATCAATTTTGTGTACAAAGTAGGCCACACTTCTTTGCACTCAGAAGTCACCAACTCTTGTATCATGTTATCTATCAATTGCATGTTCCCTGCATATGCTATATTTAATTTCCACTTTTCACTCTAAGAACATGAATATTAGAATATCTTAAGATGTGATGAACCTGTAACTAATGAAACCTCTGCATACCTGATCTCCCCATTTCCAGTCCACACCCCTCATGACCCTGGTTCCAATCTTCATCATGGCTGCCAGCTCTGGACCTGACACCGGAAGCTGCACAGGAGTCGTCTCCTTCCTTGTTTCTTCCAGAACAGTAGCTGATGCTCCTCGGGATAAAGCATTCATATCTTCTTCTATGTTATCAAAACTGGGACCTATTACAGAACCAATACAGTAGTTGAGCCATGATTTTTTTGACTTCCTAATCTTAAACACGCACAATCAATGGGTACTGATGAAGATTATATTAAAGAATCCATAATATATCCTTCATTTGTAAAATAAAAATTATTTAAAATGTACTGATTAGCTCTAGGATTTTAAATAAAACAAAGGAAAATAAAACACAAATTAAATACAAGCATAATTGGAAAAGCTCTTTTCCTTATTCATTTATTTATTTTTCATGTAAATGATACTCAATCTCTTTTTACCACAGGGGAAAAAAAGATAACCACTTAAATGCTTAGCAATGAAAAGTTACAAATTCTAATTACGGTACAATACAGTTTTGATATGTGTCAGGCAGAGAACGATCTTTTATAAACATCCTGGGAGAGTGAGTCTCCCGATGGGCTTCGCAGGAAGACATTTCACAGATTGTCTCGAATGACTGAGCATCACTGAGAGCATATGCAGCCCTGCTGGTCTTACTTTGTCGCCTTCACTGCAAAAAATAACCAGCAGAAAGATGGCTGTATGGCAAGCCTTATGAGTCTCCCTACAGAGTCACAGAATGGCAGGAGCATCTCACACAGGTGTAGCAGACAGCATTGAAGTAGACTGGACTACCCTCACATACTGAAACAGGTAACAGCACTGTCTGGGAAAAGGCAGGTTGAAATGGCAGAGGCTGACAATTGCTTGACACCGGATTGCTATGGAAACATCTCAAACAAAGGGCAGCTGAGGTGTGGTCACAAGTATGAATAAAACTTGCAATGATGGATTTGAATATGATAAGTCAAACCCCAAGAATAGACTTGTTGAAATCTCTGGCTGCTTTAACCAGACTCAAGAGAGGCGCAGGATCACAGTGAGAGCAAGTAGTGTAGCAGAGCGACACCTTTGGTTTTTGTTCTCTCCTCCAGGTGGGAATAAGATCCAAGTCTCCCTACAGGAGTGCTTTCGCTAGCAAAAGGGTATTAAGGTCATGTTTCTCTGTAAGGAGGGGCATGGTTGGTAAAAACAGGGTTGCAGCAAAACTTCAAAGGGAGAGGGGGGTTAAACAATCCAGCCTTTTTAAGCTTAGTCACCAGCCATCCTAGGGAGAGTCTCTGTCAGTTCTTGTGAGCGGTGGTGTTTGGTGTCATCCAGGCAATTTTAACTCATAGTAACTCCAGAAACAGAAATAAACACCGCCTGGTCCTACGCCACCCTCACACTTGTTCCTTATGCTTCAGACCATGGTCGCAGCCACAGTGTCCACCTATCCAAAAAGGGCCTTACTCTCTTAGCAAGTTTCAGGTTCTCTTCTAAAATCCTTTTACCTTGGTCTTTTAAACCTCTCTTCATTTCTAATGTACTTGATGCCAACTCACAATTTCTTTGGTATTCACTCATTAGTGTCCAAAGTACCAAATCTATCCTTCCGATGCTTTCTAACTTTAAGTGGGATATACTCAAGGCCACTGCTTGGCATTGTGTAAAATGAAAAAAGCTCCACAGAAACTAGTCAGGTCCTTAGCAAATTAAACACAAAATTTCCATATAAGCCAGAAATTACCACATGACTCTTTAAGAATACATTCCAGAGTAGAAAACTGTTGTTCAAACAAAACTTGTACATAAGTGAAAGTCAAATTATTTCTCCTGTAGAGTTCCTAAAAGATTGTAACAGCTGAATTGGTGGCTAAGAGTCCATTGCATAGCCCACTCTGCCGATAGGGCTTCTGGTAATGACAGCTTACTGTATAAGTAAAAGGGTGATAAAAATGTTCTTGAAATAGATCGTGTTCATTACAAATACTATTGTGATTTGAATCAATGTCACTGAACTGCACGCATTAAAATGGAAAATTGTGGATTATTTATAAGAGGACCACAATTTTTTTTTTGTGGGCATCACTGCCTCTGGTGGTCATGGGCGCTACCCAGCCACCACTGGATTTGAACCGCCAAGCCTGCGGGCTGCAGTTCCGCACTCAACCGCTTATGCCACCGGGGCTCAGCCCTACACAAAATTTTTTTAAAAAGAAAAACCAGGGCAAAATTTGTTATTTTCAAACCTGGAATCTTCAAATTTGACATTTTCTTTAGAAAAAAATATCAACCTACCTATGAGTCGCAGCGCAGTCTGAGTGAGGGCAAGCATTCCGGAGTTCAACAAAAGGTTCAGGTTGTTTGCACCATGCTGCAGGGTCAACATGCTAAGCATCACCAGGAGAAAGCGCGCTTGAGGGATCGTCCCCAGGCTTGGTCCTGATGGGTTTTCATTGGTAATCGTTTGCAGGGGAACTGGCTGGATACCTAGTAAGCATTAAAACCCACATCAATTTTTGGCATGTGAATTTAATAACATATGATGCAGAAAGAGTCAACAACTTTTTAAATATTATTTTCGATTGAAGTCCACAGGGTAAGAGATAGAATCAGGCAGCTCTGTATTGATATATGATGATACTGTCATACTCATTGCACATGGTTATCTCAATCTGTGTATAAAATTCACCACATTGCTATAAGAAGCCTCTAAATATACTTAATTCCTTATTCCATTAATTACAAGAGTATGTTTAGATTCCTTCAACTAAACCAATCCTAAGATTTTTCTGTAGATGGACCTCCAGAAGTATTAACAAAGGATACGGGAACTTTAGAGTTTATAGCGTAAGTTAAAAAACAAACTCACTACTATTAAATCAATTTCAACTCAAAGAAATTCTACAGTACAGAGTAGAATGGTCCCCTATGAGCTTGAGACTAATTTTACTCTTGTCAAGAGGAGTAGAAAGCCTTATCTTTTTCCCACAGAGTGAATGGTGGTTTCGAACTGAGTATAGTACGTAGCTAGGAGCCCAATGCATAGCTCACTGGGCTCATCAATAAAATTTAGACCCATGAAAATATGTCAGACTTTTAAAACTTTATTATACTGGAATATTTTTAAAATTATGCCTTCTGTCAAGTTTTGGTTAGAAGTTGAGAGAAGAAAAAGTAGCTCTGATTATTATTCTAATGTTGTTGGGTCCCACTGAGTCAGTTCTAACTCACAGTGACACTATGTATAACAGTCCTGCACCGGCCGCACACTGTTCTTAGGCTTGTGTCGGCTGTTGCAACAGTCTGTGTCAATTCATCTTGTCAAGAGCCTTCATCTTCTTTGCTGCCCTCCAATTTAACAAGCATGAAGTCCTTGTCCAAGGACTGGTGTTTTCTGATAACAACGCCAAAGTAAAAAACTCATCATCTTTGTCTCCAAGGAGCACTCTGGTTGTACTTTTTTTATGGGGGGCGGGGTGGGAATCACTGCCCTCTGGTGGTCGTGGGAGCTACCCAGCCTTGCCCCTGAGAGCTGCTGCTGAATTTGAACTGACAAGCCAGTGGCCTGGCTGTACTTCTAAGACAGATTTGTTTGGTTCTTTTGGCAGACCTTGGTACTTTCAAAATTTTTCACCAACACCATAACTTAAATGTATCTATTATTTCTCAGTTTTCCTTATTCAATATCTAATTCTCACAAGTATATGTATGAGGTGACTACAACTGCTACAAAGTGGGTCGGGTGCACCTTGGTCTTCAAAGTAATATCCTTGCTTTTAAACACTTTAAAGAAGTATTGTGTAGCAGATATACCAAATATAATGTTATTAATGTCTTTACGAACACAGTTTCTATAACATATAATTAAAAGTGAAACTATGAAATCATGCTAATATAGATATGTCCATTTGAATATAATATTTGAATGACCAGATAAAGCTTTAAAACTTACCAAGCTCTTTAAATTTGACATTTGCATCCATCAAAACATTTCGAATATTCTGAACAGCCCAAGCATACAGCTTGCCAAAAGTGACCTCCAGCAGCATTCGGTTAAAAGGTGGAATCAGATCAACATCCTTTAAACAATCTGTAAGCGGTTCCCTTGGAAACAAATATAAATAATTGTTACATAGAATACTGTCACAGTTTGAACTTTAAGAGAACAAAGTTTGCTGCCAGTTTTCCTTAGAAAAATGAATGTCTATAAAATTTACCCGATATTGATTCCCTCAGGAATAAGTCTTTGCCATCCACAAAACATTGCATATTGTACAGATGGAAGTAAGAAGTTTTTGGTTGCGAGTTTTAAAATTGTATCTATCCCTTCCAGACGAACCTCTGCTCTCTCCAACTGTAAAATACCAACACATATTCTTAAGTGTTGAGTGTAGCATGTTATACAGAGAAACAAACTCTCAACACAGCTTACCTGTTTTAGCAAGCACTTCCTCATTTTTTCCACATCCACTGGCTCTTCTTTAAGAGCAAACTCAGTTATTGTACTAAGGAGGGAGGACTGTGGATAGAGACCCTGGACATTCTGCTTCAGCCATTTGTACTTGTGGACAACTGTCACTGTACTCAACAGTGGTTGCCATTTATCCTAACAAAGAAATGTCAATTAGACATCATTTACTTTAGGAAAACATAAATAATTCCAATAGCTTTTAAATTGCAAAACATTTTAAATTTACTATGAAGGCAAAATTATATTTCTATGTCACAAGTATGCATATTGATGAATTTAGTTTAATAGAACAAAATAGATGCCTATTTATTTTGAATTTTTAATGTGTTAACTTGGCATACAAGTTTAAATTATCAAACTTCTGGTAAATTTCCATTCATATTGATAGACTGAGAGACTGGTACAGTTTCTAAAACAAAAAATGTAGTCAACAAAGGCTGAGCCCCGGTGGCGTAGTGGTTGAGTGCAGGACTGCAGCCTGCTGACTTGGCAGTTCAAATTCAGCAGCAGCTCTCCAGGAGCAAAGCTGGGCTTCCCACTCCCACCAGAGGGCAGTGGTGCCCACATATATATATCAACCAAAGACCGTTGATTAAATAATGATATAATATAGACTCCTAAAAATGAAACAGGGCTGAGCCCCGGTGGGGTAGTGGTTGTGCGCGGGACTGCGGCCCACTGGGACGGAGGTTCAATTCCAGCAGTGAGGCTGAGCCTCCTACTCCCATCGCCGGAAAGCAGTAATGCGCGCCCCCCCCCCCAAAAAAAAAAATAAATAAATAAAACACCTCTTCATATATGTGTCTGACGAGAAAACTCAAACTCAATGCCACTGAGTTAGTTTTGGCTCACAGCAACACTTTATAACAGGGTAAAATTTCCCCTGTTGCTATCTGACACTGTAATTCTTCATAGCAATAGAACGCCTTGTCTTTCTCCCAAGAAGTGAGTGAGGGTTTCAAACTGCTGACCTTGTGGTTAGCAGCCCAAGGCATAACACTGTATCCCCAGGGCTTCTCATGAGTCTCATCATAGCACCATAAATGACGGTTACTGCGCATCACTGGGGCACAGATATACTTTCACTGCGCTCACTATCCTACAGGCGCTAAAAACAAAGCAAGCCTTGTAAATTCCTTTGCTGTGTACTATGTTTCTATTCAAGCAGTTTCAAAACTCCAAAAGACACTTTACCTTGGGCGACTTAACTGTGATAGGTCTCTTGTCCGTGCTTAGGGGACTGGGAGGCAAAATGCGAGCTTCTTCTAAATCACTCGCTTCATTTCCGATTTTTCCTTCATCATCAATGGATTCTGCTTTTTTCGGAACTATATTTTAAAGATCATTAGTTTAAAATTAATCTTTGTAAGTAAAATTTTCAATTATGAAATTTAAATTTTTTGTTACAGAATATCTCTGTTCAAAGAAATATGGAAGCTGCAATATGTATTGAAATGCTCAAATTACAAAAGTAAGACGCATCCGAGAGTCTGCCATGATCTGAAACCCAGCTGTGACACTGAGCTTCCAGGATCCGAGAGACAAAGAGAGAACTAGAGAAAGGCCCAAACTGCGACTTTAGGGTCTGTACACATTTTCTCCGAGGGCTAGGTAGGCTGTGTCAGCTTTGGGCTTTTTCCTAAGTATTCAGTCTGCTAAAAGTAGCATAAAAAGTAGCCACAAACTATATTGGAAACAAACAGAAATGGCTATATTAAAAATAAAACAAAAAACTATCAAAATTTAAATTTCAAATAATTTTATATGTCAAAGATCCTATTTTTGTGTATTTTTTAACCATTCAAACAGTACACAAAAGATGGCAGGACCTGATGTGGACCATAAACCATGGTTTGCCAGTCTATCTTTCCCCATGATTCTACCAACAAAATCAACTATATTAACTTTTTTTCAATGTAGTCTTCTTTAACTAGGAAAGTTTCTATTGAATTTGAAAAGTGATTGACATTATGCCTTCTACATTTTTGTCTCTTTCAAGTCTCCTAGTCAAATTCTACTCAGAATATGATATAAATATTTATGTAACACATAATATATACCTGTGCAAAATACAGCTAGCTCAGCAAGCTTGAGTTTCTCAATCTTGCACATCGCAAATAAAGGCATAACCTATAAGACTAGTCCTTGCTTAAAAGAACCACTAAGCCCATGGGAATAGTGTTTTTGTATGCCTAGATTTTCAGACCATGCTGTGCCAGTTTTAAGTTTATACAGACATTATGAGTCATGGTGAATGCCTGAGTTTTTTGTTTACTGGCCTTTATTTTGGTAGGGGTAGGGGAGAGAAGAGCTATAGTCTGAGTTAGTTAGCTGAAGTTAGTCACATGGAAACTGCCTTCCTACTTGAATGACGCTCCATAAAACCCAGGATACCAGGGTGTTGGTAACTTTCTCTGGTTGACAATATTACTCAGGACTATCAAAGTACAGGCGATGGAAATATATGCCTGTGGCAGTCATGTGTTTATATTAATTTCATGATTGAGATGTAGGGGTGGAGTCTAGCCTGTTAATCCGGAGATAGCCATTGAGTAGCCAATGAGGCCTCTGTGTGGGCATGGTTTTCTCCCATGACTTCTGGGAAAGCTCGCGATATTTCCCTCATGGAGATGAGAAACTATCTTCCTAGTTGTTGGGAATTAGTCTCAGAGACAAGGAATTATGGACAAAACAAGATGGCAGGGTCCGAGCTGCTGCAGGAGCTGGAGGAAAAGCCACACAGCCTTGCCCTGATGAAACCAGACCTCTGAAGCTGGAGAGGCCTTGAGGGGACCCCTGCCAGCGATGAGTTGCTTCTGCCACTACGGAATGCTGTTGATGGACCCTGAGCCTTGGAAGTAAGGAGTCATGGGGAGACCCCTGTCGGCGCCAGGACTCTGCACCTACTGGCCATGAGTAGGAAGAAGACTTTATAGACTGGTATCGGGTATATGGGTTAAATCGGACTTATGACTTTGAACTGGACTGGGCTGGGATGCTTTGTAGATGTCCCATTCCTCTTGTATATAAACCTTTTCCTTATATCCATATGCAAGTCTACAAATTTGTTCCTCTTGTTTACCCGGACTAACACAATGCCCCTATGTGACTCGAGTATTAGAGGATACCTGGAACCCTATGCTCTGGTTTCTTCTGGACTTCATCCTATGCATCTTTAACCCTTGTCAATTTAAATCTGTATGCTTTCCCTATAGTAAACCAAACCTATGACTACAGCAGCCCTCATGTGTGCTATGAGTTCTTCCAATAAAACAACGAGTCTTGAGAAACCAACACAACATGGATCATTAATAGTTTATGACTTATTTAAGTTCCAAAAATTGTCCCAGTCATTCACAATAAAAATATAAAAGCCCATAAAAAAAAAACTTTTAAGAGGTGGCAGTGAGGGCTCAGAAGCCGTAGGAATGAAATAACCTAGTGGTAAAGGGAGACTATTCTTTCTTGAAATCGAGACTGGCCTATCTCTGAATCCTGCCATTCCACTCTGGGTGTCCTGTTTCCTGGGCTGACGTGATCTCAGAGGTGTTACTTCCATGTCTTTTTGATCCAGAGCATGTCTAGGATTTAAACAAGCATGTAGTATAAGAGTTTGCACAGAAATAATTAATTTAGAATGAGTTCTTGAACATGTTGGTTTTTCATGCCATTATTATTCAAAATGACCATCCAAAAAACTCAATGTTTAGTATTGTTTAAAAGGTTGATCTGTGGGGTTGAGCCCCAGTGGCAGCCCGCAGGCTTGGCTGTTCAAATCCAGCGGCGGCTCTCAGGAGCGGCACTGGGTAGCGCCCACAACCACCAGAGGCAGTGATGTCCCCCCCAAAAAAAGGTTGATCTGTGAATAATTCATATTTCTTAAGAGTATAGTTGGAAATAACTCAAGACAAGTTTAAAACCATCCAACTTATAAAGTGTTTAAGTATTCCTAACCAAATATTAGGCATTAATAAAATGTTTTTTTCTTTCCCAACCCCTTGTCAGGTGCTTCCTTAAAACTACCAATAACTTTTTAAATTCCCTTCGATAAAAACTCCCTATGTGGGTGAAGAGACACATCGGACAGTGTACGAAATGACAAAATAATGATAATTTGTAAATTATCAAGGGTTCATGAGGAAGGGGAGTGGAGAAGGAGGGAAAATATTATGAGGAGCTGATACCAAGGGCTTAAGTAGGAGGAGGATGTTTCAAAAATGATGATGGCAACAAATGTACAAATATAGTTTGCATATAATAGATGTATGCATTGATTGTGATAAGAGTTGCATGAGCCCGCAATAAAATGATTTTTAAAAAAAACTCCTTGTGTATCACAATACTCAGTATTACCAAAGAAAAAATTTTAAGATTAATTATTGTGAAGATAAAGTTAATACTATCGGAGTAGTTAATAGAGATTCTAAATATTTCCCAATAATTTAGTAAAGTTTGCCATACAGATCATTTTCAGTAGCAACTTACTATGTATTAGAACATTCTTTTGCAAAATTTCATCATTGATATCTTGAAAAACAGCAAATTTTTGCATTTGAAAATAAACACATATAACAAGGCTAGAGCAATGCCACATATTACAAATAGCAGTGAATGGATTAATTCTGAAAACACAGACTTAACTACAAGGGAAAAAAAGTACAAACTTTGATAATATTTTCCTATCTTTCATATTCTTACCTCTCTTTTTTCTTCGCTCTCTAATTATCTTCTGAGCTATCCTCCTCCAACGGGGCAAAGAACTTAGCAGCTTAAACTTAGATATTACAGAAAGGTCATTACAAACTGCAGGCCTCAGTTCATTAAAAAGGAATCTCAAACGTTCAATGACAGGAGCACAGACCTCCTTGTATGAACGGCCCTGTTCTTGGTGTGTCTGCATAATTAAATATGAAAAGACAACTTAACAACAAATAGTTTAACAGTGTCTATAAGACATGGAAAAAAGAAAATTTAAATTTATTTACCTTTATTAGTGAACATTTCGCTTGGTAGACAACTCTACACACATCTACCACCGATTTAGGCAGTGTTCTGTATTTTACTTGTTCAATGCTAAGTGTACCTGTGTGCACTAAAGATAATGCCACATGACCTGCATGTAAAAGGCATTAAAAAAAGAAGAGAAAGAATAAATGCACAGCACATGTGAGTGAGAGAACCTACATCACAGATAATATACACTGAAATCTAACTACCTACCTAAATCCTCATGTTTTAAGAGGCAACATAGCAGCAAACGGCCAACTTCTTCCACCGGATGCTCAGGAGGAAAGGTGATGGGTGTGGTCAAATGGCACTGCTTACAGTATCTTTCTATTTGACACAGAAAGTCCTGCAACAGAATCAGCAAGAGATCGTTTCAGAATCATCTTCACAGGTTCACAATGAACCCCAACACACCACAGCTTCTGATGTACTTGTAATCAGCAAAGTTTCTGTGTTTCCTAGAAATTGAATCAAACTAGCTTCTCATCTCAAAAGCAAGCTTGCAAGTGATATCTGAAATCAGCTATGCAATAAGTTAACAAAAGACAAGTAGTGTCATATACATGCTAAGCCCTAAAGGGAACCCAGGACATGCAGCAGTTTGACTGAGTAATGGATGCTGTGGGAAGCTAAGTCTTTCTGTGACTGATCCTCAGAAGCAAGCAGACCTTAACAGTGTGGTCCTGCATGTTGTTGTCAGCAATGGCTTGCAGGAAGGCCTGGGTATGGTCACCCAGGGCCCATCTGTGGGCACAGAGTCGAGATTTTCTGGCAGGAGTGCCACCAGGAGAGCTGCAGTGGTCCTCATCCTTCTCCTCATTATAGCTGTAATGGATCTGGCTTGTCTGCAGACCTCCAGAGAAGATGGACGACTGGAGCCACTCTGGACAACACAGTATAGAGAATGAGTGCACTCACCGTGCATAAATATTAAAGGAAAAGATGCTGAACAAATACTCTTAAGAGATGAACAGCATTATTTACATGAGAATTATATGTAATATATTTATATACATTGATTTGCATCTGAAGCCAGGTAACACGCTCTGGTTATTAAAAAAGCTTAGGCACAGTATCAGGGCTGGGTATAATACAGCAAAATCTTTGAGAGTCAGAGTCAAGAGGCCAACCTTGTTTTTCAGGTCTTACACATGCTCTATTTAACAGGGTGCACTCACCACTTTTTATCACTCATTTTAATAGTAAATATCAAGCTTTCCTTCTCTGACAGATTTCTGTTACAACTTATAACTTACAACTTTCATAGGTTTTGCTGTACCTCCAGTCCAACATTTACTCCACCCCTTGTATGAAGCTGTCCTGGTTTCATACACACCATGAGAGGAGGGGGCTCTGAATTCTAACAAGGATGCTGGCACCCAAGCACCATTTACATAATTATTCATCAAACCTCCACTGAAATAACTGCATGCCATCAAATACTAAATGTGGTAAGAAAATGTGAAGGAGAACGATCGCAATGCTTTAAAGGGTCTATAAAAGATAACTGCAGAAATGAAAACCCAGCAAGCTACAGAATAAGATACAAGTGAAAAGCACACCCAGCAGAGGAGGGACACTAAGGGGATTACCAAGGAAAAGTATCATAAAGGCACAATACTTCGACTCAGGACATTTGTAAAGTAAGAAGAATAACACACAGTACTCAATTTTTAGCAAGGGATGGCTCGTCAGAGATATGACAGTCCCACAAATACTGAACACAGGATACACCAGGTCAGATAGGAACATGCACCCATCAGACTCAATGGGAATGCAAATTTTAACAGTTTGTAATAACTAACAGAAAATTTCCCCCAACTTAAGAAATCAATGTGAACCATGAGGTTTTTCTGAATGTGTGTTATCAAAATACTTTTTTAAAACTTCAGCACTTCAACTAGGATGTCCCCATAAAATTTCAGTTTGTATTCTGTAAACTGCCATATATTAATTTTTCCCAAGTCAAATCTAATCATGAGTCTACAACCCCAACCTTACCCGTACCTCCTCCCTTACTCAGTGTCCTTCTCCTCCCCATCTCTACTTAACACACTGGGGACCTCCTCCTTATTGAATAAACACACGATTACACAGTGGTTTCTACAGGAAGACCTAGTTGATCCTTAGAGACGGTCAAGCCACCACTCAATTGGTGCCCACTGTCGTCCTCCTAACACTGTTTCCTGAATTTGTCTCCTCGACTTGCCGCACTAAATGCAGAAGGCTTTCCCCACTATGGCTCACATCTTTGAAGAAGAGGAAAGTTCTGTTACAACTGGGGGAAATCTGCAAGAAGCAGACACATACACTCAAGGGACTGGCCACTCTCACCTGCCCGATTCCTTATCTGGCACAACACACACGCCGTAGTTTGAAACCCTGCTCTACTCAATGATGCCCTCACACTCTGTGTTTCCAGCAGATGCGCCCACACTCAGCTTGCAGGGAATCTAATTTCACTTCAAGTCTCAGTCAATTGCTGTGCTACCAATGAAGCTATTCTCCCCCCTAAAGCAACATGCCAATGTTTCCGTGTGAACCTAAATCAAACTGTACCCTTATCTGCTTATATTCTCTCAATGAACCCCACAGAGAGGATCCTGGAGGCAGAAGCAGGCTTTAGTCATCGTTCCACACCAAATGCCTTGCCTGGAGACCTGCACACAACCCAATAGTTCAGCAGGTGCTTCTTAGACAAATAAAGGACAGAAAAATGGAGAAACATACAAAATATGAAGAAAAACTTAAACTCACTTTATGAGACAGGGAAAAATATTACCTCAGATGATTATAAATATTGCTAAACCAAAAAAAAAATTTGCCAAACCTACACTGTGTCTCCAAATCTAGTAGAAGCCCAATTCTCTAAGTATTTCTTCCCAGAAGAAGAGATAGTCCACATCATGTGCAATATCTTTGTATTTGGTGACATCATGGGCCCATCACTAAACTCTCACATAGGACATGGTCGGAGGACACCTACAAACCACAGGAAGCTCTCTCTCTCACCACACACCATGATACTAAGATTGGTTTATTACTTTTCCTCCTGACAGCTGTGGAACGATTTTCTCTCACTCTTAATTGACTTACAGCTCAACTAATATTTGCTCATAAGTTCACAGGAAATAAAAATTTTCTTACTGGCGCATTCAACCTCAACAGGAGAAAGTGGTGTACTCATTGCTAAATAGGAAGCATGTAATCCGAGAAGAAGCCCCAGGTTTCTCTCTGTGTCTATAAGCGGTGAAGAGAGACTTCCCAGGTCTGGTATTGTAACAATTTCTTGGTCAGGCTACGGCGAAAAAAATTTCATTATTAGTTGTGGAAATAGGATTAATTAAGAAACAAAAAAACAAGAAAAGTAGTAATTTACATTCTTAAACAAGTCTTCTCATCAGATGAAGACAACTCAATGCCCTGGATGCCCCATACCTATATGTATCCGATAATTGTGAGTTTAACTTCTTATGCTAAAATGATAGAGACCAAATAAACCATACATTCTACAAAGCACAAAACAAATACAGAGTACTGCTGATGGAAGTTCAGGCAAAGAACTTAGTTGGAAAATTCCTTAGAGAACCAAAGACAAGTTCCCATAGTGACTGTGTACAGTGTTTCAGAAAATAGTTACATGTATAAAATTATTACATATATAATAAGCCATATGAGAAATAAAAATATAAGCACTACATAATACTAAGCTATAGAGTTGTAACCATAAAGGAAGCAATATATCCTAGCAAAATGAAGACCTGTTTAAAAAAGAAAGCACAAACGCCTCAAATTTTAAATGCTTCCAGTTTCCTTGAATAATTTATAAGTAAAGTAGTTTTTCTAATCACAAAATGCATATGTTCTACCCCAGTGGCACTTGATAAAATCAACTACCTCCAACAAATCAATTCCAACTCAGAGTAACTTATATAGGGTTTCCCAGGTTGTAATCTTTATGTGATGGATTTACATTACAAAAGCCTCAATTTTTTTCTGAGAACTAGCTGGTGGATTTGAACCTTCAACTTGTAGTCAGTAGTCCAATTATTATCTGATAGTGTCTTGAGGACCTTTCCAATCTAAACATATTAACGCCAGTGTTCATGAATATATAGGATATATTTCTACTCTAAGGAATTATGATTATATATCACTTTTTAAAATGTTTATTTTATTAAATATAATATATACTTATTTCTTATTCAAGACAATAATCTACTCCAAATTTCAAGATAAGCTTACAATAAAATTAGAAGGAGCAAAGGTTGGGTTCTCTTTTCAGCGTAAAAGATGCTGCTACATATTACAAAGAAATACTTTTAAAATAAATTTTTAAGACCAATACATCATAAATCTATCTATCTATCTATCTATTTTTTTTTTTTTTTTTTATGGACATCACTGCTCTCCGGCGGTGGGAGTAGGAGGCCCAGCCCCACTGCTGGAATTGAACCTCCGTCCCAGTGGGCCGCACTCACGCGCACAACTACTACGCCACCAGGGCTCAGCCCACATCATAAATCTTAACAGATGTTAACTATAAATAAGTTCACAAAAATTTCGATTTTTTTTAAACTTATACTTACCCTCAAAACCACACCAAAAACCAAACCCACTGCCATGGAGGGTCTCACAGTGACCTTACATAGGGTTATCAAGACTGTAAATCTTTAGGAGGATAGGTAGCCTCATCTATCTTACAAGAAGTGGCTGACAGATTTGAACCACAAACCTTGAGGCTGGCAGTCTAATGCTTACTGGAGAGGGCCACCTGAGCTCTGTTATTATCCATCCTTAAGGCAAAGCCATCCTACCCACCACACTGAAGCCAATCTTGCACACAACCTCACCTCCAAGTACTGGCCCACACAGAATGCGTGCATTGATTCACGTGTGTCTTCAAACTGCAAAGCAGCTTCCAGAGCAACCACTGGGTCTTCTCCTGCAAACTGAGCTAGAAACGGAGGGAAAAAAAGTAATAATTACAAATCAATATGATTTCGACACAATTACCAAACTATTTCTACAACAAAAACAGCTCAACCACCATGCCTGAGAAGTGTCACAGGGTCTTATGCAGTGAGGGCATTCAGTCAGCTTGCACCAATTAAGCAGAGCTGATACCTAATTTTTTGCTGAGTTCAGCAAGCCAATTTTTAAAATGGCACGTATAATCAGGGTTTTCTCTAAACTGGATAGCTGTCCTTGTGGAAATCACAGGTCCACATTCTTTACTCTGTTTTAATTTTCATCTTTGAAAGTATATTCTAACTCCCGTAGTAAAGTTCATTCCGTCCATATGTATCAAAATTTAGATAGAATTATGCTTGTAATATTCATTTCACAAAACCTATTATACTTTTGATGGCATATACATTTTTATTCCCTTGCATTAAACAAGCATATGTATAAAGAGAAAAGTACCAAAGCAGCACCCAAGGGTACCCCACTGCCAGTCACTTCAGCTTTGTCTCACCCCTAAATTCCCACAAGCTATAATGAGTGCACTGGTGTTTCCTTATTAGTAAAACCAATAGACAGCTAGGACACAATGAACCAAAACAAATGTAAGGGTCCCGATGGGAAAAAAAGAATTGATGGATTAATGACTTCAGAAACCTTCAAAACTATAAAATTTGTAGGAAACCAAAGATTTGTCAGACTTCTTCAGGAAAACTTTTAGACAGCATCTCAATGAGTTTGAAAAGAAGATGAATAACTTATGAACATTTAAAAGCAAGTTGTAATATAAGACACTTAAAAAATAAAAATAAAAAAGGAAGAATACAATCTATGGCCTTTTGTGTCTCGCTCCTTTCACTAAGCTTAATGTTTTCAAGGGTTATTCATGTTGCAGCATGTATCAGAACTTCACTCATTTTTTAATGGGTCAATAAAAATTGTATGGATGTTAAAAAAAAAGCAAGTTGCAGCCAATCTCATGGTGAGAACAAAGTATAATTTCTCAAGTTTTGAGCCATGTTACTGGAATATTGCAGAAGCACAAGTTCCATGGAAAACAGGTGAAGAACAATTATTCATATTTAACAACATATCCAATTATCAAACTTCTATTAATGATTATCAAGATTTTGTGGAAAATGTTCTAAATAATTCCTGGAATTATGCAATTCCTGAAAACTCTTTCTTATAACATAATCTAGCTTTGTATACCTCTTTTATTGTTCTTAATTAATGTTTGAAATAATACATTTGTTATATCATTGTTTATACTTAAAATGGTCATAAAAATGTGCTGAAAAACTGGGCTTATACACTGTCCTTGTGAGTTTCTGTGACTGTTACTCTCTACAGGAATGGAAAGCCCTGAAAAGGAACTTGTATATATGAAGACTGCCTCCCAACACCACAGATCAGGACCTAGTGAAGCTGTGTCCGCTGCATGGAAAAAGTTTATACAAAGGCAATTTTTTATAAAATCACAAACATGCAAAGGTTATGGCTTTGTTGACTTCGACATTCCTGCAGCTGTCCAGAAAGCTGTCTGTCCTGAAGGCTAGTGGGGTGAAGCTCCAATGATAAAGCAACAGGAACAAGATCTTACCAACCTGCATGTTTCTAATTTACTACTGTCTGTGGATGAGCAAGAACTTGAAAATATGCTAAAATCTTTTGGGTACGTTTTTTCCTACAAAGATACCACATAATTCCAGTATTACAAGTCACGGTCACAGAAAAATTTAAAGTCGCTATTGGTTACATTCATGGAAAATTCACTAAGACACCACCAGGAGTTTCTGCACCTATATAACCTTTATTACATAACTTTGTGGATAGAAGGCAGAAGAGGCAGAATCTGAACAAACAAAGCACTCTAGTATGTTAACCCCCTCAATGGAGCACACCCTATTACTACAGCATACATCTGTAATCAGCCATTGTAATCAGTACATCTTTGGCCCAACAATAGAGTCAACTGCCACTAGGCAGCACCAGAACATACATGCCTACATCAGCTATGCAAGGAGCCTACTTGCCACTGTATGCACACATACAGACAACAGCTGTTCCTGGTGAGGAGGCAAGTGGTAGGCAGCAGGTGGCTATAGAGATGTTTGATGACCACTATACATACATCTCTACTGGGGGACGTGCAAGATTTTTCTAATCATCTGTGCGTTAGGACATGGACTGTTCTGCACAACACAGACTCCTGAAAAAGTTACTTATAATGAAATCACCTAAAACTACTTTTGCTCTAAGTTCTATAAGGTGCATGAAACCCTTAGATTCATCTAGTAGCTGTTCCCCTAAACAGGTTTTATTATTTTAGTAAAGAACAAACAGAACATTAAAGACAAAAGATTTTTATGAAATGTTATGATGCCCCCCCCAAAAAAAGAGAAAAATAGAAAAAGAACTTCAATTTACTGTATATGCACAAATGTCACGAACACATCCAAATGGATACCAAGGTTTTTATGAGTTTGTTAATTTTGTTTTAATTTGTAGGTTTTTATACTGAAATGGATTTTCTGTAGTGTAACTTCACCAATGGTGTTTTGTGTTGGCGGTCTGAAAATTATTGTAATTCAGTATTGCCACCAGGGTTTCTTTCCTTAGCTCTCCATGTTTTTCTCTCAACCTAGGGTGAAATGTCTTACTCTTTTCTATGAACTGCAATTGGTCTTAAATCTTTTGATGCTCCAGCTGTTTCCGTACAGTTAGTTCAAATTAGTCACATAGAAGGCTTTGACCAAATGAGCTGGCCTATTATGCCTCGTGAAACAGCAGTACAGCACTTTTACAGGCAGTCAATAAAAGTTGCTACTGTTTGGCTTTGGCTTTTTTTTTTTTTTTAAGATTGACTAACACAGAACAAAGGGACACTTCAATATGGTCTTTCACCCCCTCTAGGACTATCTAAACCAACTCAGAACTACATGTTTCAACAAAAATGCTAAACAATAAAAAAAAATTTCAAATATATCTAAATATTTTTATAATACAGTCACCAAAGTCACAGATACATTAAAATGTGTAGGAGGGTATGCAATACTAAGGAGTATTTATAAAAGTCGCTTAAAATGACACATGCTGAAGAAAAAAGAGAGTCTTACCAAGAATGCTATTTCCTGTTAATGACTGAGTCTGAAAATCTTTGATGTCATATACTTTCCCATTGATTACTGTCCAGAAACCTCCATCTTTATTGTGGTTTTCCAAATCAGCTTTGCGGATTAATGTCACCTCTTCATTATTTTTACAATTCTGACCTGTAAAAAATGACTCTGTACATACAGAAGACACAATCAATCAATAAAGACATAGTTTTATGTAGAAAGTTAAGCAAGATGAAAACTAAGCTATATGAAAGTACTACAAGAAGAAATAAATTCACAATTACAGTGGAAGACTGGCATCTCTGTTAACAAACCAAATTTCAAGCCCAATATACAAAATAATAAAGAACAGCAGCCTAAATGTCAATTTTGATGCCATGTCAAAAACACAAATTACAGTGGTAAGAAATAACTGTGTGGGCTGAGCCCCAGTGGCGTAGTGGTTGTGTGCGGGACTGCAGCCCACTGGGTTGGAGGTTCAAATCCAGCAGCAAGGCTGGGCCTCCTACTCCCACCACCAGAGGGCAGTGATGCCCCCAAAACAAAACAGAAATAACTGTGTCTTTTCCAATAGGCACTGGGAGGGCAATAGCTGGAGGGGCACAGAGGGCATCTGAAGGGTGGCAACAAAACATTTCCAGATCTGGGTAAGGTGGTGCATGGATGATGAGTCTGGTGTTAATTCGCTGAGCTATCCAACTCTACCTGAATAAAGCTCACTGTCCCGGATCCGGACTCGGCGTGCTCCTATAGAGCAAAGTAGAAGGACTCCTCTGTGCTGCTTCTTTCTGGGAGTAGAAAGGCTTGTCTTTCTCCCAGAAGGCTTCAGACTGCAGGGCTACGGTTAGCAGCCCTATTGCTGCCTGCACTCCCTTATAATTGACAGCTACTAGATTTTTTGTGGCGAGGATAGAAAATGAGCTTGTTCACAGTAGAAAGAAGTTGTATTGCTTGGCAGACAGTAGTTTATGAAGTTTATGAAGTGTACGTGTACAAAAAGACAGCAAACCCGGAAAAAATTAAAGGAGCACAGAACCCACATATGAATGAATGCTGCATCCCCTTGAGACTTCTCTGAAGGTTTCAATCTTTTTTTTTTTTTTCAAGAGAGTTGGTATTCCACCTGGCAAGACCCTGTTACTGCCAAAGAAAACATTCACAAAGACAGATCCAGATCATGATGGCAAATTCTGCCAATCTATAAATATTCTTCCAAGGAAAGAAAATTCTCGAGCTCATTCAAAGACAATATCACAATAATTTGCACTAAAGCCTGATTATGGATGCTGCTTTGTTATTAAACTCAACTAGTTTCTTCCATAACTGACTCATATTCATCACTTAGTTTTTCTCTAATATTCTAACCTAATTAAGACTGTAAACAAATTAAAAGGAGATGCCCGAAAGCTGACCTTTTCCTGATTCATAGTAACTTCTTTATGAGTAGGGAACAGTAATTGCCAATAACATGTAAGGCAATAAAAGAAAAAAACAAGCAATCTAATTAATATAAACAAACCCAAATCAAATACATATTACTACAATCAATATACTAAGAAGTTTTATTTCAGAAATGGTCAGTCAACTTAACAGGAAAATAATCATTTTAAGCTAAATTAAAAAAATATATGTGCTAATCAAGAGATGCAGAATATATTTGTTAAAAATATTTATTCACAATTCAGAAGAGACTCTGAACTTGCTCTTAAACATAAAAGCAGTTAAAGCAAATGGAAGAAACAATGACGTAAGAACAGATCCAAAGATTTCAAAGGGTAGCTTAAGGAGAAAGAGTTCAGTATTATATCTGAGTGAGGTCAATGGCTGGAAATACGGTCTTCTGCGAGAAACAAAGCTGGAGATCACATGATAAAATTTCACAAGGCCCATCAAAAAGGAGAGAAATAGCATTTCTCAAGCTGAAAATAAAATTTTTAAAAAATCAAGCTCAAATTGCAATATTGAAGAATCTTATGGGTACATTTTGAATAATAAAAAGCAGCAAGATAAAAGAAAACAGTGTTTGAAACCAAGAAATGATCAACATATATGATCAAAAGCCGTATTACTCAAAGACATATAAAAACTATAGCTACATGAATGGATTTAGGGCTTGCACTTAATTCTAGCCCAATCTAATAATAATTATTTCTTATTAGATACTCGTATTCAATGCTTGCTCACATAAAAAAATCACTGAAGATATGGGTGGTATAGTGAAGTGTGGTAAAGAAACCAATAGTACCTGGTTATCAGAAAGAATAGCATCTGAGATCTTAAAGGCTAGTGAGAATTCAAAAAAGTCCACATGGAAGAATGCAAGAATTATAAATAATCAATCCAAACCAAAGGAGGGAACTGTATCCAAGTTTAAATTCTAAACACCCAGTATGCAGAAGGCTAAGAGTAATTGTGGAAGTCCCAAATCCATTTTAAGGACTCCACACATGCAGCAAACCTCCAGCAGACCCCTCAGACCACAGTCCAGGGATTTGAATAGTTTTGTTATGAAAGAGCATTTTAAAATCAATTATGGCAGATATAGTTAGATAAAAATGCAGTATCTTGGGCTGAGCCCCGGTGGCGTAGTGGTTGTGTGTGGGACTGCGGCCCACTGAGATGGAGGTTCAATTCCAGCAGTGGGGCTGGGCCTCCTACTCCCACCACCGAGAGCAGTGATGCCCAACAACAACAACAAAAAATGTAGTATCTTATCATTTGACCTCCATTTTGAAGTTGTTTCAATTTTAAGGTTTTCTGCTTTCTTTTTCTTTTCTTTTTTTTTTTGGTGGGGGCGCGGGGGAGCATCTCTGCTCTCCGGTGGTGGGAGTAGGAGGCCCAGCCCCACTGCTGGAATTGAACCTCCGTCCCAGTGGGCCGCAGTCCCACACACAACCACTATGCCACGGGGGCTCAGCCCTCTGCTTTCTTTTTCATTAAAATTTTTCTGGGTTTTGTTTCATCATGGTTGGGTTTTTGTTTCCTTGTTTGTGTTTTATATGATTTTCTGTATGTCATGTAGGTTAGGTAAATCTATATAGAAGCAACTGGGATAATAATTACATCGGGGCATTGCAGGAGGAGTTGGGGAACTGGAGACTTACCAACTGAGTCTGAACAAAACATGCTCTGAAATTGCCTGCCATATGATTATATAACTCTTCTTAATATAACTGAATAAAGTATATAATTTCTGAAGTATATATGAATAAAACAATTTTTAAAAGAATAAATGCTTGCACCCAAACCCAAGGACTGTGGCTTCTTGTAGCAACAGCTTAAGGAGAGGTGTGCATAGCACGTGGGCCCTGCCACCTTTGAGAGCTGTGCAGTACCCCTCAGAGTGAATGGGAAGGTTCCACAAGCTTGGTAGTGGGCCATTGGGCCCAGTGGGAGTCAGTGGCTCTCATGCAGTGGTTGCTGGGAGCTTTGTGCTTCTCCTTCCCTGCAGACCATGACATGTGTGCTCGGCACCAAGCCCAGGCCCATTCCATCCAAATCATGAAGGTGGAAGAAACTGCGGCCAGCAAATGCTGCAGACCTACAATCAAGCAATTTCATGGCTGCAAGATCAAGTTACCTCTCACCATCAAGCAGCCTAACACCTTCTAGGTACACACCTACCCCACCCTAAGTTTGCCCAATAAACACCTTGGGAATCCACCTAAAAAATAAAATTGAATAAAAGACCTGATTTCATTTGGGGAAAAAAAAAGAATAAATGGTATTAAAGGAAGAGGTCGAATCTAAACTAAAGCCATTATCAAAAATCAAGGCCCCAGGAATTGATGAAATAGCTATTGTTATTTCAACAAAACAATAAAGCACTAGAAACACTCACTCATCTATGCCACAACATGTGGAAAGACAGTTACCTGGTCAACCAACTGAAAGAAATCCATTATTTCTACCCATCACACAGAAAGGTGATCCGACAGAAGTCTGATATTATCAAGCAATATCATTAAAATCAAATGCAAGTAAAATTTTGCTGAAGATCATTCAAAAACAATTGCAGTAGTACATGAATAAGAAGCTGCCAAAAATTCAAGCTGAATTCATAAGACAACATGGTATGAGGAACAGGCTACTGCTGTCAGATGGAACGTGGGTGAAAACAGAATACCAGCAAGATGTTTACCTGTACTATTGACTATACAAAGGCAATCAACTGTATGGACCCTAACAAACTACAGAAAATCCTGCGAAGCATGGGAATTCCAAAACACTTCATTGTGCTCCTGTGTAAGCTACATACAGAGGGAGAGGCAAATGTTCAAACTGAACAAGGAAATAGCACAAGGCTCAAAATCAGAAAAGGTGTGTGTCAATGAAGGATGTATACTTGTACCATACTTATATTGAACAAATAAAGCAAGAAGCCAGAGTCTATTTAGAAGAATGCAATTGGACATGAAGGAAGGTTCATTTACAATCTGTGACAAAGAAATGACACAATCTTGAAGAACCTGATTAAAAGTCAAAAAATGTAGATTTCACAATGAATTACAACCTCATATGTTAAAAACAAAAGTTCTCGCAACTGAACCAACAGACATCATGAAAAATGGAGAAATGATCAAAGTTGTGAAGGGTTTCATTATACTTGGCCCACAATCAATGCTCAAGAAAGTAACAATCAAGACACCAAACAATGTACTACAATGGGCAACTGTCTAAATTATTAAAGAGCAAAGGTGTCACTCTGAGAACCAGAGTGGACCTGACCCAATCATGGTAATTTTCAAAGCCCTTATATGCAAGGGAAAGCTGGACAATAAAGAAGGATAACTAAAACAGAACTGATATGTTTGATTTACTACATGGACAGCACCATGGTCAACCAGAGGAACATCTGATGCCAGAATGCTTCTAAGAAGTGAGGGCAGCAAGACTTCATCTCATGTAATGTGGACATTGCAGGAGAGATCAGTCACTGGGTAAGGACATCGTGCTTGGCAAAGTACAGAGGTAGTGAAAAAGAGGAAGATCTTCAGTAAAATGGACAGGCACCGTGGCTTCAACAAAGGGTTCAAACCTACCAATTTGGAAGCTGATGCAAGAATGCGCATTCACTCAGCTATACACAGGTTTGCTATGAGTGAAGCTAAAATAAAGGCACCTAATAACTTCTAATTTGGATTATATTTAATCCAGCTGTTTTCTACTTTTTATTATCTTTTTACCATACCCAGCAATGGAAATGGAAAATTGGTTTTATTTTGTTGTCTTATACCTGGAAGTCAAGAGACTAAATCTAGAAAGTAATGCATATTAAAATGTTATACCCATTATGCCAGGCCAGGCTAAATCTTCATGATCGTCCCTTTCTTTTCCTGGTGCCAAATGGTTGAATCGATCCAGATGGTCTAACAAGCCGCCCAAGAGAGGAATAGCTCCAGCCTCTTGCATGAGACCAGCATTCTTACTGAGCAAAAGTGTTACAGACACTACTAGTTCTGGGAGGAGAACACCTATATAGAAAAAGAAAAATGAGGAGAAGCATTATCATTTAAAATATCAAGTTATTTATAAATGTGCTATCTTTAACTTCTAATAAATCAGAAAATAAGGAAAACTTTGTCCATGATCAGAGTTTTACAGTTATTTTGAAAAAGAACCCTTGATTTACAAAAATATTTTTTTTAAAAATATTGTTTCATCACAGAACAATTACCTCTAAGTTGTTTATTCAAAATGTTTATCACTATGCATGGGATCATAAAAAGTCACTCAATCACGTACTGTAATGTCACAAAATAAACTTACATAAATATTAATATTTAAATTACTAAGCTTCTGAGGGGGCAACTAATTTTGTTATGACAAAACCAGACTACTATCATCAACTTCATTATTGAAGTACCAACATTAGTTCTTTAAACCTAAATCACTAGTTATACTGATGGTGACAAGGCTCTAACAGTAAGTAGATGACTTAATAGCTAATTTTTAATAACAAAAAATAAAAAGACGCAGGGCAGCAAAATGAGAAAAAAATTTAATTTAAAGAGCATACATATATATGTAATATTATCTGAAAATAATATTAGCTTTTCATAATATTCATCAATCTGCTAAACTAAATACTTGTGCTCAGGATAAAATAGAAACAATACCAGTGAAGTCCCCTTCCAAGATGCAAGCCACTTCTGCAAAGTGCTGCCAACTAGTAGAAGCGATGTTAGCGGCCACAGGCAATATATCTCCAATATGTGTACACAGAAGGGCTGTGTATTTTTTCAGCAAGGAACCAACACCCATTAGCTCAGGACCTTAAAAAAGATTTAGAAAATTTAATTTTTAATGAAGTGCAAGATTAGTGGTTCAACCCACCCGTTTATTCTCGACAGAAAAGTGAAGCTGTCTGTTCCTGTGAACGATTTTAAGGTTTGGAAAATCATGTTTAGGTGGCCAAGTAGGTTGATTGTGTTCTTTAGCACTTCCGTGTGCTTTCTTTGTAACTGTCCTGCCCATTGAAAGCAGTGTATTCAGAGAGACTACTACTACTATTGTGGAGTTGTCTTTTAAATCCTATTAAATTGTGCTTATATTAAAATAAATAAATAGATAAAAGCCTTGGAAATGAAAGAGGCAGCGCTATTCCATCAGGTTGTCATGAGTTGGAATCGAATCAACAGGAGTGCTTTGGGGTTTTTCTTAGTTTTATAAATAAACTGAGTATCTTCAATATTGTCCTTTCTTCTCCAGATCTTTTTATCTATGAAACAGCAGCATAGGGGCTGAGCCCCAGTGGCGTAGTGGTTGAGTGCAGGACTGCGGCCCACTGGCGTGGCGGTTCAAATCTAGCAGCAGCTCTCCAGGAGCAAGGCTGGACTTCCCACTCCCACCAGAGGGCACTGGTGGCCCCCAAAACACAAAACAAAACATAACCTAAAAAAACCCAGCAGCATATTAACTCCTAGTCTTTGGTTCTTTTTATATCACCTAACAGCAGAGTCAATTTGACTACATCAAATTTTATACACTGCAAATCATACAACCTAGAAAATTTGAATATATAAATACAATTGTCATAAATTAATATATCTCAAAACTTTATATCTAATCCATGAACAATTGCTTCAAAGTTCAAGTTTGAAACTTGTAAACTACTTCCAAGAGACAAAACTAGACATTTATCAGTTCTTATCAAATCATTCACCTCTCTTCTTAGATACCATACATACACGAATATAAGCTGACCCAAATATCAGCCAAGGCACCTAATTTTACCACAAATACTGCATAAGAAATGTGCAGAAATACTTGGCTTATACGTGAGTATATGCAGTAGTTCTCAATAATTTCTCAATCATTTTTGGCTTAACTTTCTCATGTCTACCTCCTCCAGACTACAGATTCACCCAATAAACCTCAACAACATTTTCATCAAGTGGCTTTTTTTTTAAGAAAATAATCAAATTATATTATTATAAAAATCAACACCTATAAAAATGTACATATAGGTCCAGGCCTTTCTTTCTACTCTTGACAGACAAACCTACGTGTGTGAACAGAAATAACTTTAAAAACATGTGAGAAACACCAGTAACCATATGGTATCTACAGGGTTGGAATCATAAACATTATCTAATCTCAGTCTTCACAGGTACAACAAGGTATGTTGTCCATTTGGTAGATAAAACACATATGAGCACAGGAGATTTACTTATTCAAACAACTAACACATCAGAGTTTTAAAGGAAACCCAGTCTTCTTCCCATAGCAATTCTTCCCATTGCACTCAGATGACTTTCTATATGATATATAAAATAGCATATCACTATTTGACCTCCTACATTATGTATGTCTCCAGCACTCTACATAAAACGTAATAAATGTTCCATAAAAATAAAAGAAACATACTCTGAGCAACACGGATGGACAAGTTGGAAAGAACGTGTTACCAAGATAGGGACTTGGTGGTGGTCTCATGCCTGCAGCGGGGGTCCGGGGAGCAGGGTAAGGTGGGCCTGGGGAGGGCGTCTTTACTGCTGGGCTCCCTGCAGGGAGGTGGGCTAGTCTGTGCCAACTCTAGGCAGCTGCTATGGCCATATCCTGGGCTCCCAATTCGGGGTCTTCCATCCTCAAATAAACTAGTTTTGCTTGTAAAAATAAATAAAAGAAATATAAAGAATGGGCTACTTTCGAAAAACTTAAATATCTAGTGAATAAAATGAAAATCTTTACTGAGTCAAATATAGAAAACAACAATCAAGCAAACTGGATATAAAATGAAGTCTTTAAGTCCACTGAGAAAAGTGCACAAAAGAATAAGAACGATGCATCTGGGTATATAGAATGGGCACAAGAAAATACCTTTAAAAAAAATGAAAAGGGAGAGGAAAGTATATGACCACCAAATTTTAAAAAACCACAAGAATCCTCATCAACTAATATAAAGATTCCTCTAGGAAAGATATTTTGACTGCCCTGGGGACAAAAAAATTCAACTAAACAACTAAGCAGAACTAAATTCCTTAAAAAGATAGGGGAACAGTATCACCTGCTGACAGAATTTCCTTTACCAATGACAAGTAATAGGTGAAGCTTCTATGAGCCCCACCTCCCCCTGGCACAGACAATTTTTCCTGGCTTCTGAGACAATCCAGCCAGACAAACCTATTACTTCGCAGGCTTCTGAGGGCCCAGGTGGAAAGCACATTGTGTAAGTGCAAATAAAATCAGTATTAAAGCTTCAATTTTCTTTTTCTTTTTTTTTTTTTGTTTTTTAGGCATCACTGCCCTTAGGTGGTGGGAGTAGGAGGCCCAGCCTTTGCTCCGTGGAGCTGGAATCGAACCTCCATCCCGGTGGCCGCAGTCCCACGCACAACCACTACGCCACCAGGGCTCAGCCTAAAGCTTCACTTTTCAGCATTTTTCCCCAGCATCTTTGTTCCCTGCTTTGTTCTGGGACGCCGTACCTCCAAACGTGTTCTCTCTTCCGTGCAGCATATTTGTACACACACTTAGCCTACCAAAGGACTCGGAATCCCCACCACAAGGTGGTTTGGGTTGTATTTTATTCTTCGATTTTTGTACTTCTGTTTGATGATAGCTCTCTCCCCCATCTCGCCCCCCACTCCAATCACCAACTTTTCTCCCACTTCCTCTTTCATTGCCCTCTTCTGATACGATTCCACACTAAGGGCACCCCCCCCCCCCAATCCCCCACTCCCCACCCCCTGGACAAAAAGAGGAAGCTGGCAGGTTTCTTCAAAGCCACCAAAGCAGGGCCTGCGTGCACAGACACACCCCAAGTCCCCCGTCACATAGCAAAAGAACTTCACCTCGCACATCCAGGCCTCACCCATATGTTCCGTCCCTTTTGTCCCTCTACCACCAAATCTACCTATTACCTCTTTCTGCTCTCTTTTTTGTCATGAAATAGATTCCCATTAAACTTATGTATTCTAATTACCTCTTAAAATACTTTCCCATTACTTTTACAGATTTGCTGACTTATCCATACAGTCTCTTATTATTACTATCATTACATTTATTTAATTCCCCCTTTCTCCATTTCACCACCATGTTTTTCAACTTTTATTGGGTATTCTCCATGTCTCTAGACAGACTCAACTACCTTTACTTGACCCAAGAGCTCACAGGCCACTAATAGCTGTCTGACAACAATGCCAAGGAAAATCATTCAACCAGAGTCAATCTAAAGAGCAAATGCAGAAACAAACACACATAATTGAAGAAAAAAATCAGAAGAAGTACTCTGATGATATTCCGGGTTTATCAAGAGATGTGGAGAACATTCATGAGAACAGAGCAAATTGAAATTCTAAATTACTTAAAACAATAGGAATCCAAGAAAATAAACAATAAGGTAATAGAATTTGGCAACACAGTAAAGTGAGAGATCTGAGAACTAGAATGGAGCAAAAAGAAAACTGAACCAGTGAACTCAAGGCAATGGCTCTGCTACAATCTACAATAGGAAAAAAGCTAAGGAATTAGAAGTAAAAAAAAATGTTGTGAGACACCATGGAGAAACAACCTACATCTCATCATGATCCCAGAACAACAAAATACAAACAAAATTCACCGAGAACAGAAGTCACAGAAGTCACGGAAGAAAACTAGAGGAGTCGCAGTAGGAGCTCCCTGGGTTTACCCTGATGAAACCTGACCTCTGAAGCCGGAAAAGCCACAGAGCGACTCCTGCCAGCACTGAGCTGTTTCTACTGCCAAAGGATATTGCTGACGGACCCTGAGCGCTGGAAATGAGCAGCCATTGGGGAGACCCTTCTGCCAGCACCGGGATGCTTCCACTGCCACAGTACACCTAAGACTATGCACCCACTGGCCTGTGATGGTCCTGTCATCATTGCTTCGTGAGTCTGAAGAGGACTTATGGATTGGTATCAGACATATGGGCTAATTTCGGACTTATGCCTTTGGACTGGACTGGGTTGGGATGCTTTCTCATTGTTCCATCCTCTTGTATATAAACCTTTCCCTCATATCCATATGCATGTTTATGAATTTGTTTCTCTAGTCTACCCAGACTAACACAACAATGGAAACCATAAAAGGGCAGGTGTGGCAATATTCATCTCTGCTTAAAATAGACTTCAAGGCAAATAGCATCGTAAGAAACAAGAATGGATGCTACATAATTAATAAAAGAACAGTACACCAGGATCATATAACCTTAATATAAATAGACGTACCCAACGAAAGACCCTTGAAATACATGAATCAAATTCTGACAAGAGTTAAGTCAAAAACAGACTTCAACACACCACTGCCAAGAAAAAAGAAATTACCCACAGGAAAATTCAGTAGAGAAACAAAAGAGCTAAACAACATAATCAACGAGCTAGATCTACAAAACACTAAGGGCACTCCATACATCAACAAAGTATATAATCTTCTAGTACATATGATACAAAGTTTAACTAGAATAGGTAACAAAACAAGTTTCACCAAATTCAAATACATTGGGGTCCATCCATCTATTTTCTCAGATCATAATGCTATAAAACTATACATCAACAATAAAAAGAATAGGAACATTAAGAGACACACAGAGAATCTGAACAGTAAGACACAGGGGAACTACAACATACAATTGTTACTGGAGAAATCCAGTAACACACAGAATTCTAAAATTCCTTAAAATCAACAAGAATGATATAAGATCACACCAAAATCATTGGACTGCAACATGGGTAGTGAAAAGAGAGGAATTTACAGCAACAACACACACATTTAAAAAAAGAGGATTAAACTCAAAAAAACTACAACAACTAGAACAGGGAAATCAACACAAACCTTCCAACAGAAGAAAATAAATTATAAGTATTACAGCAGAAATAAACTGGAAAACAGCAAAAAATAACAGATAAATGTTCTGAAAGGATTAACAAAATTGACACACCCTGTGACAAACTTCAAAAAGGAAATGAAAAAGACAAATGTCTAGAATTAGAGGTGCCATCAAGTAGCTCCAAATGAAAGGGGGAGGGGGGAATAGTACTGTGTAAAACAGGACTTTAACAAGTTTGATAACCTAAAAGAAATAACTAGAAGTATATTATCTATCCAAATTAACTAAAACAAATATAGAAAACCTGAAAAGACCCCATTGAAAAGAAAAACTACAAAGTCATCAAGAAACTTTCACTCTATAAAAGTTTAGGATTAAATGGCTTCACAGACTAAATCAACAAAATATGAGGGCGTAACCCTTAGGCTCATCCCCTACCCCAGAAAAAAATGGAAGGTGTTTTTCAAAGCTATGTATTTATTTATTTTTTTTTTTAACAAAACAACTTATCACCTTCAAAATACTCTCCATTACACTTAATACATTTGTCAAATCTGTGATTCCATTTTTGGAACTGTTTTCAAACTCATCTGTTTGGAAGGCTGAAAATACCTCTCTCATTTTGTTCTTCACCTCTTCGATGTTGTCAAATCACTGTCCTTTCAGGTCCCTCTTCACTCGCAAAAAAAAAAAAAAAAAAAAAAAAATGACACGGAGTGAGATGAGGTGAGCAAGTGCCCGGGGCAAGAGAGGCATGATATTTTTTGCCACAAGCTGGTGCACTGAGATGCTGCGTGAGCAGGTGCATTGTCGTGGTAGCAAAACCAGTCCCCATCTGCCACAAATCACGTCTTTTCTGTAGCAAAATATTACACGATCTTTTCAGATCCTCTAAATAGAAAGCAGGATTAACAGTCTGACCTGGTGAAATGACCTCCAAATACACTATGCCCTCACATCAAAAAAAATGTTTTTTTGTTTTGTTTGGGGAAATGGGGAGTACCTCCTCATTACAGAGAAAAGCTGTCATGAATTCTACATAGATATTACAGAATATGAAAACGGATAGCAAGTCCCAAATATATTATGTGATACCAAAACCACACAATGACCAAACAGAAAAAACTACAGAACAATATCCATCAAAATTCTGGCCTATACCTACGACAGAAAAAAAAACCATCTTGGCCAAGTGGGGTTTATACCAGGGATACAAAGATAACAAGAACCACATGACACATGATCCTATCAATAGGCTTATCATACCACCCCCATTACATGTACATTTTAAAACTATTTTGACTAAGGCGATCTCCTCCCACCTAGGCTCACTTGTTCACAATGGGGGGGAAAGGAAGATCATTCTCAGTGTGCCACACGACCTTGTGCTAAGGTTGGCCCAAATCAGTAGACAATCCTAACAAGAGTGATAATCAATCCTTACTGGAAATGCAAGTTGAGACTAGGAACAGGGACATGTAGGTCTCGAAGAAGGAGATTACGTTTACATTCCTGTGGGTGGGGGTAGGTAAACCAAGAGGAGCAACCTCCAAACAGGTGGGAGGTGGGGTGCTTTACACTACTAGTACAGACCACAAAGTGAGGGGGATACACTTGGTACTATGTTCCTAGTTGGACACTTTTGACCTAGATTCTATCCAGCTCTTGTTGACCCAGGCCATGTGTTATAGACTAATGGGGCTTTAGACTCTTTTCAGGGTGCACAGCATCCATCACAGAGCACAACAAAAGGATTCGATGTAGAAACCCAAAGTAAGCTAGGCTTTACTTCAAACCACCTGTAGCAAATTTAAGGGACCAACACACTCCCTTGGAATGAAACCCCAAATTTAAGAAAAAGCAGGTGACTGCTATCCCAAGGTTATTGAACTGGCAGCCATTAGACTTTGGTGTGAACCTCGTGCTTTGAGGATGCTGGATGAACGGGGATCCAAGACTACCAGATAGTTACGATTTTAATGCCCTCCTGACTTTGCTATGAAATGCATTAGTCTGGTATTAGCCTGCTTCTGTCTTTGTGAGTAAAATTTTAAATCACCAATACCCATTGTTTGTGTAAATAGTGTCCAGTCACTTAAGAGTTTAATCTGTTTAACAATTCACACATTGGGGTCTGAAGCTGACTGATACTTGGATAATTTCTTTTCTTATTCCATTGTCATTTATATCTGTTTTAAACTCTAGACCACAGCTAAACTGAATACACTATTAACAGAATTACTTTATGCCTCAAAAGGATGACATAATATTCTCTACCATAAAATGATAATGATGTCTCAAAAGTAAACGAGATATATCAGCCACTGATATATGAATGGATTCAGTGCCCACATTTACTTTTAGCTCTAATCTGTAATTAACTAGTTCTTATGGCATGGCTCTGTTTGATGCTCACCCACATGAAGAGATCAGTGAGGATATGAGAAGTATAGAAGAGTGTGGTAAAGAAGACAGCTAGTGCTCAGGTACCAGAAACAGTAGTAGCCAGAATTTAAAGGCTTGTCTTCAAACAAGCAGTGATCTAAGAAAACATCGAAGCAGCACATCACCCTATGTGATCCAAGAATTAAAATCCAAATCCAAAGGCGGGAACAGTATCAGAGCTTAAATCATGATCACCCATTTTGCAGAGGGCTATGAATGACAGCAGAAGCCCACAATCTATTTGCAAGGCTGACACATGAATTAAGCCTCCAGAGACTCCCCTCAGATCATAGTCCAAGGAAGTGAACAGTCTTGTTATCAGACAGAGAACATTATAAAACTGATTGTGACAGATGTAATTAGGTTAACATGGAATACATTTGATGTCCCTTTTGACCCATTTTAAAGTTGTTTCAACTTTTTTATATTTTCTGCTTCTTTTTGATAGAGGCTTTCTATATTTTCTCTAGTCGGTTTTTTGTTTGCTTACTGTTTTGTTTAATTTCCTGTACATAAAAACCAGATTAAATGGCTATAGAGACTAGATTGATAATTTCCTAAGGTAATGGCTGCAGAGGATAAGAGGAAATGGGAAGTTCATAACAATGAGCATGAGAAGAAAATGTTCAAAATTTGACTTAGTGATGATTGCACAAATCTTCAAATATGACTGAACAATTATACTGTACGGTATGTTAAGCACATGCCAGTAAAACTCTTGATATTAAAAAATATGCACTAAAATTCAGGACATTTCTACATCTTAAGCAACTTACTAGAAATATCAGAGATCTGACCAAAACTCTCTCCTGGGTAAAGTTTACTGATAAGCAAACGTTGAAAGCGTAGTAACAAGTCCAAGGAAGCAGATCTTTCACGGCTGTGTTGCTCAAAGTCCAAACAAGACGAGATCCTGCGAGCAGCATCCTTCAATCTGGCCACAGTTTGAGAAGCAATGTTTCTGTGCAGCAAAAATAAAGTTGAAAAATTTAACAAGTTATCTCTGTGAGAGAGAGAGAATTACAAGCTGAAGGAGAAACCCTACTCATGCTGACAAGGGCTCTGGCTCAGCTCCCGCCCCGATACACGTCACACACGTCGGCAACAGCGCCCCTCGGCCAGCACTACTCTGAGGCACTGTTAAGACTCAAAAGAGAACTGCTGCCTCTCTGCTTTCCAAAGCCTGCTCCAACAGAGCTACGTACAGTGAACCAGGGTGAGAGAGGATCTTGTTAAGAAGGTGACCTTATGAAAGCAGTAACAATGATTTTGTAAAAGCTACACTTCAAACATCAGCTGAACACTCACATACCTCCATCGACCGGTACCTTACAAATCTATCTCCACACCTACAAGAGTAGCAATCAATAGATGGAAAAGAAAAAGAGTAAGTCCTGGAAACCACAGTCAAAAATGTTGTGTCAAATTTTCCTTCCATCAGAATATAGGATACAGGGTCAAAAAAATAAAAATGGCGAGAGGGGAGGGTGTCACAATGACCACAGAGGAAGCATTATCTACCTGTTTGAGTTCCATTATTTACCAGTTTGAAGATGACAGCTGTCTATGTTTGAGTAGAAGGTATAAAAGAAAATCCAATACGATAAACCTTGCCTACAGTAGTTCAATTTCAAGGAGGCCAAGGTCTGGTGATTGATATTAAGAACAAAAATGAGGAGTGAATTACTACAGGCAGAATGTCAGAAAAAGAAGAGAGTCATTGAGAACGCTGCCACTGACTATCGCACAGCAACACTTGAACCAGGAGACACAAAGCAATGCAGGTCAAATCAGTCACTGTCATGGGAGGGGAGGCAAGGAATCCCTCCAGGAAAAAAAAGTCCACTGCCATAGAGTCCACTTTGATTATAGCGACCCTATGGAACAGAGGAGAACAAGGTGGTCCTCAGGGATTCCAGGACTGCAACTCTTTATGGGAGACGAAAGCCCTGGCTCCCTCAGAGCGGCTGGCAGCTTCAAACTGCTGACCCTGCATTTAGCAGCCCAATGCATAATCACGAAGGCACCAGGGCTACCTCCATGACAACACAGCAAAGACATGCTTCTGCTTCCACTCTGTAAAAATATAGTTGCAAAATACAATAACTACTTTATTCCATAGAATACAATTTACATCTATTCCCAAAATATATCATGCTGATAAGATTCATTTACACATTGCATAGCTCTGTATTTCCTATCCAAATGGCTTTTGATGGCTCTCTGCCAGCATAAGACTAAAGAGTTCCTCTGAAATCTATTACAAAAGTGTACTTTTACCAAATAGGAATTTAGTTTAATTAAGTTTTATCAAACAGAAAGTACAGAAAATGTCTCCAAACTCATTTAGATCTTAGGGATTTTTTAAAAATAACTGATCCGCTAACTCAACAAATCAAGAAGGTTTTGATCACTAACACGTAAATAAGAAATTAAAATGTTAACTTATCTCCTCAAATGGAGAGGCACAGGACCTAGTCTCTGAAAACAGAATGGATCATAAGCAGTCTAGCAGTGATGAAGCTGTGGATTAATTTTCTTTTTGTATTTTCCAAATGCTTTGTAAGGTAATATTTCCATGCTTAAGTATTTCTTCAAACAGCTATGTGCTTATTTTAAAGCTTGAACAGCACAGGAATGAAAAACTAAAAAGACCATAAGTAAGGATGCAGGTATAAATATGGGCCATGAGGACAACACAGGGTGGTGTTAGCAACAGAAGCACAATGTGCACGAGTGACAAACAGAAGTCAAACTGTCTATCAGTCATCTTACAAAAGGTAAAAAGGTTGACATAAAATGAATGTTCATCAGAAACAGCAAAGCCTGCATAGAAGAAGCGCACCAACCTGTGTGATCACGAGGGGCCGAAGGGGGCAGACATCAAACATCAAAGAATAAGGATCAAATCAGTAAGAATGAGGGGGAAAGCAGGGTGGGGACCAAAAGCCCACTTGTGGGCAATTGGACACCCCCTTACAGGGGAATCACAGGGGAGAGATGGGCCAGTGAGGTAGCAATGAAGCATAAAACTTTCCTCTATTTCCTGAAGGTTTCCTCCCCCGCAACCATCACTGCCCCAAATCTGCCCTACAGCTCCAGCTGGACTGGAGGAGGTGCACTGGTGGAGGTGGGAGCTGGAAATGAGGGAACCCTCGTTGGATGGACCCCTTGGGGTCAGTGGTGGGAATGAAGTTGCTGGATGGGTGGAGGGAGGGTGGAGTGGAGAGAGGAAGCCAGCTGTGGGGATCTGCAGACTGTCTCCTATCTGGAGGGCAGACATAGGGAAGAATGGGCAGGGGGAGATGTCGGGCAGTGTAAGATATGACAAAATAATAATGATTGCAGAGCAATGAGGACTTGAGGGAAGAGGGTGAAAGGTTGGAGGGGAAAAGAAGGAGGGTCCATAACAAGGGCCCAAGTGGAAGGGTAGATGTTGGGAGAATGTCAATGAGGACAGGCAAGTGGGGGTGCTTGGCAAATTGTATGTAACTATGTACTGAACTACGTATGATGAAAAGCTATGTATGAACACCCAATAAAATGATAAACTAAAAAAAATGTTAATCTTTATTTTGCACATACTAATATTTCCAAAGTAATATTATAATAAATAAAAAGAAGCCCAGGAAGAAAAAGTATGTTTGGAGACTGCGTATGGAAAAAATTGTACAATTATGTTTGGCATGATTGAACTATGGAATGATAATGACATATGTACTACTTCTCAAGCTACAGCAAATTTCAAAAATCAAAAGCAGAGGTCCAGGAGTGAGCTCTGGGCTCACACTAAATCCTAGTTCCAATTTATAAACATTTAGTTCTTACATCATCAACCTTCTCGATACTCACCTCCATGATATAATCACGGATGACAATAGTACCACAGCAAAGTCTGGTGAAAAAAGATGATGCCCGGCTATCGACTGGAATAGTGTTTGGGGTCTTAAAGGAAAGTATTCAAACAAGCAGCCATCTAAGTCCACACAGAAGAAGCACACCACCTTGTGTGATCCAAAGATAAGGTGACCAGATATCCCGCTTCTTAACAATTTGTCCCGTGTCCCATGGCATTTTAAAATTAAATAAATGTATTACAATACTATTATTGCATTCTATGAACATTTTTGATTGTTTGTTTGTTTTTTCTGGGGGGGGGGGGCATCACTGCCCTCTGGTATTCGTGGGAGCTACCCAGCGCTGCTCCTTAGAGCCGCCGCTGGATTTGAACCACCAAGCCCGGGAGCCGCAGTCTCACACTCAACCACTTACGCCACCGGGGCTCAGCCCTCTATGAACATTTTTATTGCTCCATCTAGACCAAATTTTTAATCAAGAATACCCCCCTACCCCCCGTTAATGGTGTCCCACTTAAAAACTGGACACTTTATAAAAGATGACAATTAGAAAAATATCCGAGCTAAAAGTATGAACACCCAAATTGTAGAAGATTGTCGGGGACAGTGGGAGCCCAAAATCTATCTACAGAGCATCTAGTCAGACCAAACCACTGGCAGATCCACTCTACCCACAGGCAAAAGTCCCAAAGAGCCTTACTATAACTGGCAAAGACCAATTATGCTGGTTGAGCTTGGCACTAGGGCAGTTGTCCTCCCTATAGGCACGACCTGAATTCATACTTTCCAAGTATCTCTTAGCTTCCTACGACAGAAATTTCTCCCCTGACTTTTTGAATGTTGATGCATCTTATGCATCATTTGAATTTTTGCCTTTATACGCGTCTGATCTTATCCTTCGCACCTTAATGTAATTTGTCTTTCATGGTTTTCTGCTGGGTTTCCAAGCTGTGAGGAATGGATGTGTAATGATAGTAACTGATATAAGGTGTTACAGGGAATGCAGGGCTGAGGGCTGGGTAATAGGGAGGGAAAGGGGATTTCAGGAGGAAACACTGAAGCTGGGAGAGAGGAGGGAACAGAGTACTGATCATAATTCCACAACTCAATTTAATGGCAATATAACCTTGGGGTGAGGCTCTAAGATAGATGAGGTATTGATTAGACAACTACCCTTCATGTGATTGAATGAACCACTCAATGTGAATTAGGTGCCAACAAAACTGTTGGGGAAACTGTAACTTTGGGCTGAGCCCCGGTGGCATAGTGGTTGTGCACGGGACTGCGGCCCACTGGGACTGAGGTTCAATTCCAGCAGTGGGGCTGGGCTTCCTACTCCCACCACCGGAGAGCAGTGATGCCCACAAAAAAAAAAAAAAAACTGTAACTTTTCTGAAATGGAGAAATAAAAACTCCTACATCGCAGTGATGATGCAAGAAAAGAAAATTAGAGATTTTTTTTAAATATAAAAGAAATTTGGAGATATTTCACATTAATTTTTTCATACTAAATCTTCAAAAGTCACTTGGCATAAAGCACATTTCAACTGTAACATTTACCTGACCTTGTATTTATATTCATAAAATGTACAGTTGATAAAAGAGATTCACATGCCCAAGCTCCAAATGTACTTAAGTTTCCCAATTGCTGAACTGGGTATCAACTTTTACATTTTAATTAATAAAAATTGTCAGTAGTAGTTAATATTTACCTAAGAAGCTGTTGAATGAGCTGAACAAGAGGCAAGCACTGCTTTCCACAAGATTCGTAGATCCCTGTATTAATAAGATCTTTATCCAATGGAGTCCTACTTCTATGGAATGATGAGGCATTTGCTTCTTGTTCATCAATTTCTTTTTCCTTCTGAGCTTCTTTTTTGGCTTCAATATCCTGTAACACATTAAGACAAATTGATTAGCAATTGTTTCATTAGGAAGCTATGAACCCAGCTCTGAGCTAAACCCCCATTCTCATTGCCTTAATATACTTGTATCTCTCCTTCAAATTATATTTGCCCACACTCTCCATGTCAGAAATTCTACTGGTTAGTTATTTTGATTACCAAATAATAACAGTACTAGATTATAACTCAGAGAATAAGATATCAATGATTAGATGCTGATATAAATAATTGAACAAGTAAATAAATTGAGGTGATAGGATAGTTTTTCCTTAAACTGTCAATTAATAAATGTACAATGAGACAGTGCATGGTGGCACAAAGTATGCATTCATCTAAAAAAGTTGAGCTCAAATTAATCCCAAGGTTGCATTCAAACTCATTCACTCACTGCTACCAAATAAATAACTCAAAATATAACCACTATCCTACCAGGGCTCCCACAAGAAGGCAAAGTAAAATATTATAATAAAATGTGCAAAGACCCAGACTTATAAAACCAAAAAAAGAGGAACATGCTCAGCAACCTTAAACTAAAAAAACTCAACAAAATATTCAAGCCTCAATATTGAATGATGCAGGAAGCATCAAAAGAAGATGGAAAGGTCTGAGCCCCAGTGGCACAGGGTTGGGTGTAGGACTGCAGCCCACAGAGTTGGCAGTTCAAATACAGCAGCAGCTCTCCAGGAGCAAGGCTGGGCTTCCTACTTCTACCAAGGCAGTGATGAAAAGAAAAAAGATGGAAAGAATACTCAGAGCCACTATAAAAACAAACAACTAATCAACACACAACTATTTCAAGCAGCAGCACATAAGGAAGAACCAACAGTATGAAGAAATAAGTCAAATGTGCTCTGAAAGCATTAGACAAAAACGCTGGCTCTAGGAATTGATGGAATAACAACAGAAATGCTTCAATAAGTTGATAAAGCACTCACTGGAAGCACCCACTTATCTATGCCAAGGAATTTGGAAGACAACCACTTGGCAAACTGACTAGAAGAGATATATATATATTTGTGCCCATTCCAAAAAAAACCCTAATCCCACCTAACACTTAAATTATGTATCACTAATACGACATAAAAGGAAAAATTTGTTGAAATGGTTGCAACTATACATTGTCAGGAACCTTCCAGAAATTCAAGATGGATTCAAAAAAGGAAATGAAACAAGGGCTATCATTACTGATTCAGATGGATGTTGGTTGAAAGTAAAGAATACCATAAAGATGTTTACTTGGGCATCACTGACAATGTGAAGCATTCGACTATGTGGACCATAACAAACTGTGAATTCTAGAACACTTTACTGTGCTCATGGATCAAGAGGCAATTGTGTGAACAGAACAAGGGCACAGTATAAAATGAGGAAAAGTAATTTTCATGGCTATTGCCTCTCACCATACTTAAGTAATTTTTATGCTGAGCAAAAGATCAGAGAAGTAGGCTTAAATGCGGAAAAGTGTGACATTAAGATTGCTAAAAGACTTATTAAAAACCTGCAATGTGCAGGTGACACAACTTGCCTGCTGGAAGTAAGGATAACTTGAGGCATTTGATGATGAAAACCAAGAAGTGCAGCCTTCCGTATGTATTACAATTCAATGTAAAGAAAGCCTAATCCTCATAACTGGACTAATACATCATCATAAATGTATATTGATAATATACAATATACAAATATTGTAATATACAATATACAAATATATATTGCTAATATAAAATATTGATATAGTCAAGGATTTTGTCTTGTTTGAGAAGTAGTCAAAGATTTTGTCTACCTTGGATCCACAATCAATGCTTGTGGATACAGCAGTCAAGAAATCAAATGACACATTTCATTGGGCATGTATGATGCACAAGACCTCTTTAGAGTAGTGAAAAACAAGGATATTACTTTGAGGACTAAGGTGCACTTGACCTAAGCCATGGTATTCTCAACTGCCTCATATGCATATGATAGTTGGACAATTCGTAATTTATAAATTATCATGAAATCTTGAGGGAGCAGGGAGGAAGGGGATATATGAGGAGCCAATACCAAGGGCTTAAGTAGAGAGAAAACATTTTGAGAATGATGATGGCAACAAATATACAAATGTGTTTTGCATATAATAAGTATATGTATTGATTGTGATAAGTCCCCAATAAAATGACTTTTTTTAAAAAGAAAGTTGGACAATGAATATGTAAGACAGAAGAAACGATGTATTTAAATTATGGTTTGGGTAAAGAATAATGGTTAAGTACCACCGACAGCCAAAAGAACAAGCAAATCTGTCTTAAGAGAAGTACAGCCAGAATGTTCTTCATTTTACTTTGTTTTTCTTGAACACACTTGGGCAAGCAAACTGTGTGCTGTGCTTCTCTGAAAGCTAGGTCCGCAGCACCTGGGTAAGCATCACGTGTATCTAGGGAGCACACAGGAGCAGCAGCACATTCTCTAACGGCTGGTCATGGGGAACAGCTGACAGCACGCTGGTGAGGTATTGGCCTCAGATTGTCGTCACCCAGTGGCATGGAAAGATGGTGGCACCTGTTCTGGGGAGGGGTGGCAGGTTTGGTAGCAATGAATGAGTAGAGTGGCTAGCTCCAAAGTGATGGTCAGGGGGGCATGAGGAAGGGGTATAAAGTCAGAGAAAAAGAAGAAAGAGAAAAGGAGTGAAAGGAAAGAAAAAGCCAAAAATAAAACTAACTAAAAAACAAAACATGGAGTTGCCATCTACTCAGAGCAACCCTACAGGACAGGGTAGAACTGCCCCTGTGAGTTTCAGAGACACTAACTTTTTATGGGAGGATAGGCCCCGTCTTTCTCCTGGTGAATGGCTGGTGGTTTCAAAGTGCTGACCTTGCAGCTAGCAGCCCAACACATAGCCATTATGACACCAGGGCTCCTCAAAAGTCTAAATAAACCGAGGAGAAAATAAGGGCACAGTACTGGTACACATGTTAGACATAAACATGGTGGCCAAAAAAATAGCCACTCTACAGAGGACAGCATGGAGGTGGAGGAATATGTGGTGCTCACATGACACCCACATTGTATGTTCAAAAATGGGGATGGGATTTTAAAAGGGTCGGGAGGAGACCCAGTGGGAGAAGGGGGGGGGGGCAACTAAGACGAGGAGAAAAGCAGCACAGAACTGACACAAGTACTAGCTATCACACACAGCACTGTGGGGAAAGTATTGGTGCTCATAGACGTGTAAGAAACAGGTTGCATGGTCTGTCTGATCACCGGCCACCACCACAGAGGCAGCACTCCTAAACCTGGAGGCTGCGGGAGCAGACACGCTTTCTGTGCGGTACCTAAAAACTGGGTGTCAGGTACAATGAAATGAGGAAAATAAAAATCAAGAAGGGAAAGAAAGTGAAAAAGTACGAAGAGAGAAGAGAAGGCAGCACAGTGCTGGCTAAATGCCAACCAAAAACAAATAATGACAGAAAGGCACCCTGCAGGAACACGCATCATCAGCAATGAAGGTTGGGGGCAGGCACTTATAGTAAACAAGGAGGTGATTGAAGCAGGGATATACCTGGTCAGACCAAAAAAGTACAGTGGGACAAAAAAAATATATAGTAGGGAAAGGAGAAAATGAGGGGGTAAAAAAGCAACACAGCATTGATAATTGGGGTATGACTAGCCACTGAGCGCGTGTTGGTAAGAAGGCTGCACTTTTGGTTAACAAAGGGTTCTCTGAGATACAGGGTGAAGTCACATCTCTCTGGTGGTGATCAATGTATGTGTCAGAAGGATCTCGAGTGATCATCAGGTTCCTGCCCCTCAGAAAGCTCTTAGCAATCGTTTAAGATGCCCCCCACCCCCTATACCACAACAGTTCACCATGCATTATGCATCTCTGTTCCCTGTGGTCCTTCAGAGTCTTCCTCTAATCAGTAAGTACATCATCTACTGCTTTACCCTGTCCCTGAAGATTCTAGGATTGGCATCCATATCCTCTCTACTTGGTTTCTTGTCTTTGGGGTAGAGTAGCAGTTCTCAACCTGAGTCACGATCCCTTTGGGGGTCAAACATCCCTTTCACAAGAGTCGCCTGATTCATAACAGTAGCATAATGACAGGAAGTAGCAATGAAAATAATTTTATGGTTGGGGAGTCACCACCACATAAGGAACTGTATTAAATGGTCATAGAATTAGGAAGCCACTGTTGGAGAGGATCCAGGTACTATATCTGTCTTGTTAGCTATTTTGAACTGACCCTTCAAATACACTTGGCACAACCTTTCTTAAGGATAACAAATCAACATATATCAGAAAACTCAAAGTATGCATTCTTTCAACCAAGAAATTCCATTCCTAGAATGTATATGCCTAATAATAGACATTATACACATTCCAGGCACACAACCAGTTAGCGTGCAGTACTTATATGACAATGTGAGTGGAGTTATTATACTCAATATGTTACATATCAACAAAAATGTAATTTAAAATGCACAGCAGTAAAAATAATAAACACACACACATATATATAATCAATCAACACCTACATGATTACATTCAGTGTTTTTGTTTTGTTTAAAGGATTCCTTTTCCGTGACATAGATCCACAAAGCAACAAAACAAAATGACCACAGGATGACCGATGAGTGAGAAGACGTAAATACATTTATAAACAAAGTAGAGAATAACTCTTTATGGGCACTCATCATAGAACACTCAAATATTTAGGCAAGAGAAAAGCACATGTTTAATACAGGAACTAAACATTGAATAATCATAAAAGCTTTATATGGCCAAAAGGAATAACTGATCTCTCCATCAAAAAGAGAACCAATAATCATTCTACAGTCACAAAGAGGACAAACACAGGAACGACACATTGATGAAACTGAAAAGTAGGCATGAAAAGAGTGAGTGTGAGTGTGAGTGTGAGTGTGTGTGAGTGTGAGTGTGTGTGTGAGTGTGTGTGTGTGTTTACATTTACATTTAATTCTAAAACGGGAAAATTCATTTACAGATTAGGGTAACAGGGAAAGTAACAGAACTAAGCAATGAGAAGTCTCAAAAGAGACCAAAATGTCCTATCTAACGAATCAGGTATTTCAGATGCACTGAAATAGACATTTAAAGGAGGTCAATTCTATCAATACATTTTTTTAAACTACTAAAGTTTATACTGTAAAACTATACTTAAGTATTATTCAAAGATTCATTTTAGTTTTGTTTACTGAATCTAGAAAAATTTTTACTTCTTCCCTTACAAGTGTTCAAAATATGGTGTTGGAAATCTCAACTCACTGCTATGTAAACAGGCACAGGCAGTAACGCGCACACCCAGGAACATACCTGGACCTCAGCTGTAATGGCTGCATTTAAGGCAGACTCCAACCCACCATCAGCCATTAAGCTGCCCACCAGAAGATCAATCATGAATCGACGACCTGGACTTATGTTTACTTCATTGCCTGAAACTGACAAAGGGGAAATGTCATAACAATTTCAATTAAGCACAGTCCCCACATAGACACACCCACTCCTCCTCACACTCACCTGCACAGGGCAAAAGTGCGGAGAGAGCCCGAGCTCGCTCCTCCGCCGTCGGCAACAGCACCGACCACCCACTCTGCAGCACCGCCTGTGCAGCCACCTGCACAGTGCTCAGGACGCCTGCGCTGCTCGCCAAGGTCACCACAGTCTGCTTCAAGCTGTTAAGGAGAACACTGCCAAGTCCTAAACCAAGGAACTCTGGGTCCACCTGGTGACTAATAGCAGCGTGCAACTGAAAAGAGAAAAACAATTTTCACTCAGAACTAGTATGTATTCAGTGCATTTTAAAACCTTAAAGATTGAATAAAACATCGGTCCCCAAATTTATTTGGCCTACCATCAACTTTTCAGGAAAAATAACTCAGCACTTCCTGGCAATCAAAACCTTTTGGACCTTACACTAGTGGAGAGGGGGGCTGGAGACATGGGGAAATCAGGATGGATGGGCCCCCTCGGGCCAGTGGTTAGATTGGAACTACCGGATGGGTGGAGAGAAGGTGGGGTAGAGACAGAACCAGCTGCAAGGATCTACATATGACCTGCCTGGAGGACGGGCATGGGGGAGTGGGTTGAGGAAGGTGTCGGGCAGGGTAAGATACGACAGAATAATAATAATTTATAAAGTATTAAGGGTTGATGGGGGAAGGGAGAGCAGGGGAACAGGGGAGGGGTTGGAGGAACCGGCACCAGGGGCTGGGGGAAAGGGCAGATGTTTGGAGAATGATGACGGCAGCGGACGTGCGAGGGTTCTTGTCACAGTATGTTTATTTATGTATTGGAAAAATGATGTACGAGCCCCTAATAAAATGATTTTTAATTTTAAAAAAACCTTTTGGAACTACAGCCCATAATTCATGATAAAGAAAGCTAACAGCTTTTGCAGGTCCCTGGATCATTCCAAGCAGCCGCAATGATATAGCGCACAGGTCAGCAAACTCTTGAGACTGAAGAGCCAATCCTGTCCCTCCTAACAAGTTTAAAAATCACTCAAGAGCTTTAAATTTGTTTTTCCACACAAATGAAGTCCCCGTGATCTGAAATAATAACCTTCAAATGTTTTCAATGTCACTTCAGAGTCACCTGTTCACACTTTAAGAGCTGCGGTTTGCTGACCCCTGGTGTGGTGGATTACGAGTTAGACAATGAGGAAGAGTATGGCAATAAAAACTTCTAAACAGACACAGGAAGAACCTGACCTTCAGCTTAAATCTCTAACTCATAATGTACTGGAGGGGAAAATAATGTACTAGGGAACATTAACTTGGAAACAAGTAACATCTCTGTGCTGCAGTCCTATCGTACTGGCATCAATTCTGATTCACAGCAACTCTATGGAAAAAGTAAAGAACAATTCAAGTGAGTTTCAGAGGTTTCGAATCTTTTGGGGAGCAGAGAGCTTCATCTTTTTCTTGCAGAATGGGTGGGGGGCTTGAACTGCTGACCATGTGGTTCGCAGCCACCAGGGTCCCAGTCTCTGTGCTTCCTCCTCTATAAAAGAGAAGTTCTCAAGGAATACCTAGAATACACAAATGCACAGAGACCAAGGTAGTATGGTTACCAGAAAGCAGCATCTTTAAGAATTTATGTGTCTTTTAGAACACATGTATATGGTTCTTATTCAGCCTTACTTTAAAATACCTAGGTTTCTAAACTGACTGATCACTGGAATCACTTGGGGAATCTGGTAAAAATACAGAATCCTGGGCTCCGCTTGCAGCTTAACAAATCAGAATTTCTAAGAGGGGGATGGGAATCTCCCCTGGTAATTTCAGTCATCAACCAATTTTGATAAACTGGGCTTGAGTGCAAGAACAGGTGTGAAATGTTTTCAATGATTAAAAGAACAGTACATGCAGCAAGTAAAAGTGGTTGTGCAGGGGCTGAGCCCCGGTGGCGTAGAGGTTGCAGCCAACTAGGATGGAGGTTCAATTCCTGCTCACAGGAGCAAAGGCTGGGCCTCCTACTCCCACCACCAGGGCAGTGATGCCTAAAAAAAAATAAAATAAAATAAAAAAGTGGTTGTGCTCAAGCACTGTTGCTGGCAGAAACTGGTTTAATTGGTGCACAATGAGGACAAAGTAACATAAGAATAAAACAGATCTTGAGTCAAAAACGCTGTGCAGCTCAAGGACTGTGTAGCATCCTGCTTCACAGATTTCAGCTGACTTCTCTTCCTTGAATGTCAGTAGTTGGCTCTCCAAAATCCTGCCAATAAACCAGACTCAAGCATCAAACTCCTCAAAGTGTTCACTATGCCTCTTCCAAGTCTACCAATGCTGGTTTTCACCAGTTCTTTTTCCCATTTTAGTTACTGTGCTGAAACAACCAAATCATACAAACTCCAGTCTATCTTATTTCACTTTATCAAGCACAACAGAACCAGTTCAAGAACATACTTAAAGAGCAAGTAGGAATGTCCCTGAACCATATGCTCATAACTCGAATTGCCTACATTAATAATTTAAATAATTATTTAAAAAATTAATCCATGGAACAAAGGTACTCAGAATGGTTATTTTTAGAGACAAGCTCTATAAACTAAGAGAGGACAATTAAAACAAAAGAACATGTAAAGCTAATAGAAGAGTAATGAAAACATAGGCTACCAGGCAAATACAAGGCAAAAGACCCCCAGCATAACTAAGACAGAAACAGTGTTGCTACTCACCACTGTACCGTCCACGACGGCGAAATTGCCACAAATCCTGAGACAGCCACAAGCACCTGGGGCTTATTAATGACTGTGCATTATACCACTAGTGCATATACAACAATAATATATTTGTTCATATAAACTATTTCTGGATATGTTCTGTACTTTCTAAACTTTGGTTAGATTATTGTAACTAGACATAACAATGCATTTCAAAAAGCCAAGGTGGGGTCATGAGTACATGATGAGTTACACAGACATCATTATGCACCTAGGAAGAGGGTGCAATACTTTGTTGGGGTTTTTTGTTTTGTTTTGTTTTGTTCTGTTCTGTTCTGTTTTTGGCATCACTGGCCTCTGGTGGTCGTTGGAGCTACCCAGCCTTGCTGCTGCTGGATGTGAACCGCCAAGCCAGTGGGTCACAGTCCCACTCAACCACTATGCCACCAGGGCTCAGTCCTAAGGGTGCAATACTTTGTAAAGTGAAATTTTTATCCTAACATTAAGCATTACGAAACCCCTATTACCAAATACAACAAATAATATAATGATCAAATATTTTCCTATAATTTAACACCCCCCCAAAAGAAAGAGAGATAGGTGTGTGGCTTTTCTTATTTTGATGCTTAGCGCAATAAAAGACAATATTCAACTTGAAAGTAAGTGAAGGACTTTCTGTTGGAAGCCAACTATACTGAATAGAGCTTCACAGTGTAGTAGAAAAGTGGGCTCTATTACTGTTATCTCACCAGAATTTTCTCCATAGACCAACATAAGTTCCCTTCCTAACTGGCAAGAAGCTAATTGTATCAGAAACGCAACAATTCTCAGACACTTAGGGACTGATTTATAGAATAAACATGAAAAATTTGGGTACCTCTTTTTTTTCAAGTTAAATACAAACTGCTCTCTCAATATTCCTATTCTAAAGTACCATATATACTTGAGTAAAAGCCGACATGAATATCAGCTGAGACAACTAATTTAACCACCAAGACTGCATTAAAAATGTGCTGGAAAAATTCAGTTTATACACAAATATATACGGTACTTCAAAATTTCCATTAGTAATACATATAGGCTAAATCTCATACCTCCTATGTGCAAAAACATCCTTATAAAGAACCAGTAGCAGTTTCACAAAGTTGGTTGCAAATCAAGGCAGGTCTCATGTGTATTAGAGAAGTGAGCTCTACAGAGTCTTGATAGCAAGTTTTTAAGGAGTACATAGCCAGGAACTTCTTCCAATGCACCTTCACGTGGACTCGGAACAGACGTCTTTAGTTAGTAGTCAAGTGTATTAACCATTTGCGACACACAGGGATCCCCAAACCATGTTGTTGTCAAGCTAATCTCAACTCGTACGCTTCCAGATACAGCTGTTTGCATGTTATAGTGAATGTATTATGACCCAAAAAGGAAGAGGAAAAGGGGAAGTCATCAATACCTGAAGTCGTAGAAGATTCAGCACTGCAACAGCCATGCACTCTTTCTCCTGGGGTGGCGGCCAGTCAGCAGTGCCATCCATGCCCTCACTCACTTGACGTAACAGCAGATCCAACTGCTCAAAAGTCATGGAGCAGATGTCCACCACAAACGGGACCCGGAGGCCAATGGACCACTCAGAACAGGATGACCAAGCAAAGCTCTACAGAAAGAACACAAACATCTATGGTGAAGCCACAAAATCCCATTTACATCTGTCCCACAGTACAGGAGAACGACATGAATGACAAAAATGCCTTGAATTAAGGCTCATTAGTCCCACAAAATTTCCCAAATACATATGTACATTTTGACTATATTAACAACCTGTTTATAGTATTTCCCCCACATTCAAATAGCTCCCAGGAAAAAAGGTTTATTATGTCATCACTCTCAAAATATTAACATTTAATAATATACATAGCATTGAGATGAATAAGAAGTCACTTGTTGAGATAAAACAGAAACCATTAGTAGAAAACATTGATCACACCCAGAGCAATTGCTAAATTACTATACAAAGTGATAATTGAATAAATTAAGATGGAGTATAAAGAACTCTTCAAATAACCCCCAAATTAAAAAAGGACAAAGAAATGAGAAAGTAGCAAAAAAAAACCACAACAAATAAAATGGTAGCTGTATATCCAGCTACACATAGGTACATTAAATTAAAGTGCCCTAAAAAGACAGAGAAATTACTAAGATGGGGGAAAACTACGTGGCTGCTCTATAAACTTATCTCTTTTCTTTTCGATATTTCATTATTAGTTCATTTTTTTTGGTGTGTTTTGGAGGGGACATCACTGCCTTCTGGTGGTGGGAGTAGGAGGCCCAGCCTTGCTCCTGGAGAGCTGCTGCTGGATTTGAACGGCCAACCCAGTGGGCTGCAGTCCCGCACACAACCACTACGCCACTGGGGCTCAGCTTTTTGTTTGTTTTATTGGCATATTATGCGCCTTCCTTATATATCAGTGGTTCAAATACATCAAAAAGAGTCGCGCGATCTCTACCACAATCAATCCTGGAGCATTTTCTTCATTCTTGCATCCACTATCACTAGCATCTCCTGTCCCCTCAACTTTCCCTGTTGTAATTCCAAGAAACTATTGATCTAGTTGCTGTCTCTATAGGTTTACCTATCCTGGATTTCACAGAGAAAACCATACAAAAAGACGGAATGAGAAAAAACAGCCAACAATAAAATACAACATTGAAAAATTTCATTCCAAAGAAATTAGAAATTAATGAAAAAGTAGGACAAATTAAAAATGGGTCAACACAAAACTGTTTCTGGAATAATCCACTTTCCAGTTCACCCTGCCTACAGACAAAATTGTTCAGATCCCTGATCAATCTTCTGAAGGAATTCCATAAAGACTTAATCTACAGGGGTACTTAACAAATGGATTTTGGACTTCCATTGTCATCCTTGGCCTTCTGCAAACCAGGTGTTCAGAATTTAAGCTCTAATATCATCATTCCCTCTTCTAATCCTTGGTTTTATCACTTTGAATCCTTGGCTTACACAGGCTAGTTTGCTTCTTTCATATGAATTTAGTTGGCACCTCAGGTAGAAGGCTGCTTAAGACAAGCCTCTAACCCCCTACACACTATTCTTTCTGATAGCAGGGCACCATTTGATATCTTTACCATACTGTACTCTAGCTGCACCTGTATCTTCAGTGTTCACTTCATCAGATCACTGGCAAGTAACCAGCAATGCCACAGAATAAGCATGAACTGTTCTTATATTAGGGATATGGTTCAGTGTGAGCTCAAAGTCTAGTCATATATCTAATTAAGAAACCTACTTTAAATAAAATGCTAAAGAGAACCCAATGTCAACATTGGGTTTAATGTAGTTTAATGTCAACTACACTAAACAAGAAGCTTAAACATGTAGTTTAATGTCAACTACAGTAAACAAGAACTGGCAGAGCAATAGATACATAAGTTTATGGAGAAGGAGAACCCAGATACAAACCCAAATACCCAGTGGATAAAGAAGTAAAAGCAACAGAGTGGAGGAATAATGCCTCATCAACAAATGTTATGGCAGCAACCGGTTATCTATAAGCAAAACAAATGAACAACTGTGGCCTAAATCTCACACCTTATATAAAATGTAATGCACCACCAGAGGCAGTGATGCCCACAAAAAAAAAATGTAATGCAAAATGAGCCACAATGATAAATGAAACCTAAAACTATAAAATAAATCTTAAAAGATAACATTAAAATAATTTTGGATTTTTTGGGGGGCCATCACTGCCCTCTGGTGGTCGTGCGAGCTACCCAGCTCTGCTCCAGGAGAGCTGCTGCTGGATTTGAACCATCAAGCCAGTGGGCCGCAGTCCCGCACTCAACCACTACACCACCAGGGCTCAGCTCCAACATTAAAACAATTTTCACAGAAACAGTTCAATACTTCTTTCTTCCACAAAGCTACCGAGTGGGTTCAAGTGATCCAGCCTTTCAGTGAGCAGTCAATTGCTAACTACTTGGACCGTTCATGAGTCTTAAAGGAGCCCTGACAGTACTATAAGTTGTATTAACTTGCTAAACCACATGATCAGTGATTCAAACAAACCAGATACTTGCTCTAGAGAGAGATGAGACTGCCTGCTTCCATAACGGTTTAAAGTCTTGGAAACCCCACATAAAATCACTATGAGACAAAATCAAATTGATGGAAGTGGGTTTGGTTTGGGGTTTATGGGCGTCAAAGGAGATATAAAGGTGGAAAATAATTCTATGAATGAAGAAACACTTGTGATCACTAGCAATTCCAAAAATACAAATCAAAACAACTACAAGGTATCACTTTACACTAGCATTTGTCGTGAATGGAATAGTATGCATTGTTAAAGAATGATGAAGAAACTATGAAACACCTTATGATATGGATGGATTGGATTTAGAGGACACTACACTGAATAAAGTTAGTCATGCACAAAAGACAGATACCATATGCAACACTGCTACAGAAGAAAAAAAGAGGTTCATACAAAAAGAAACCGACTTTGAAGGCTGCTAGGAGTGAAAGGGAAACAAGAGGAAGCAATGGCTGGAGGCTAGCAAGGTGTTAGCAAAAGTGAAGGGATTCCAGAGGGGGTAGAAGAGATTTCAAGAAGTAGGGGAGAGAGGGCAAACTACTGGGAGGCTTGAGAGGTTGTTTAAATTGTTGAATAAAAAAAAAGCACCTGAAATGTAAACATTCACATATATTCACAATCATTACAAAATAATCACAGGTTGTGATAAGAGCTGTAAAAGCCCCCAGTAATATAAAAAAATTTTAGAAAAAAATTTGGGGGCTGAGCCCCAGTGGCGTAAGTGGTTGAGTGCGGGACTGCGGCCCCGAGGCTTGGCGGTTCAAATCCAGCGGCAGCTCTCAGGAGCAGCACTGGGTAGCGCCCACGACCACCAGAGGCAGTGATGGCCCCCCCAAAAAATTTTTGCACTCATTAACTATAAACCAGAAACCAAACTCACTGCCCTCATATCAATGCCTATTCATGGTAGCATACTATGGGTTTCCGAGAGCAAAACTGTTTACAGGAGTAGAAAGCTCAGTCTTTCTCCCTTGGAGCTGCTGCTGGCGGTTTTGAACTGACGACCATTCAGGTTGAAGCCTAACACAGAACCAGTACACCACCCAGGCTCCAACCATTAACTGTAGAGGAGCTACAAATGAAAAGCTCATGGATATAACCATATGTTTACAAGCATGACTTACACAAAAGCTAGGAACAGACCACCAAATGTTGGCAAAGGAACTGGATCACAAATACTTTGCTGGTGAGCATGTGGAATGGTATGGTCATTTAAAAAAAGTTGACAATTGAAAGAAACAAAAACTAAAAACAACATTTGCCACACTACACAGCAAAAGAACTCCTTGGTATTTACTCTATCAAAATTAATTTCCTATAAAAAATATAAAAATATCCATAGTCTGGTTGTGCGCGGGACTGCGGCCCACTGGGACGGAGGTTCAATTCCAGCAGTGGGGCTGGGCCTCCTACTCCCACCACCGGAGAGCAGTGATGCCAAAAAATATATATATATCCATAGTCACTTTATCCCTACTTGTCATTATCTGCCAAACAATCCAAGTGTCTGTCCTTCAATGAATGGCTACAGAAACTGGTACATGCACATCATGATCTAGTATTCAGACATAAAAAGAGAACGAGGTGGAAGCAAAGTTATGAAAACTTCTTAAACATAACCAAAACCTGGAAGGCAAAAATCATGGGGTTAGGGACTCAGGACCATAGTAGCAAGAGAGGTCAGGGTCAAATAACATACTACATATTTCACAAAGGCAGTATCTACATCTCACTATTGCTGGTGAACAGCAACAGTCTTAAAATTTTGTAAATTAGTCATGTAACTAAGTGAAACTCTTAGTCCTTCCCATTCCAGAGAAAAGAGTGAAGAAAATCATCATCAGGCACAAGGAAATAATTAGTCCAAAGTATTAATGGTATAAGTAAACTTCAGCTTCCACAACTCTGAGAACAGATGAACAGACGGAACGTGGCCACCACCACAGGTCTCTCAAGAAAGGATCACATTAGAGGTCCTGAAGATAAGAGAAAGAAAATCTGGGGCAAAACTCAAAATCATTTTTTAAAAGACCACACTTACTAGTCTAAAAACAATGTAATTCTCAAGCCTTTTGCACTTACCCTTCATCCTTGGAAATGAAATCAGTCCTGTGGTTCAACTTTCAGACAAACAACAGACAACTCTAGAAGGTAAACAGGAGCATTGGTGGTCCTGTAGGTTAGGAGTTAGGCTGCTAAATGAAAGGTTAGCTGTTCAAAACAACCAGTCACTGCAGGAGCAAAAGATGAGGCTGTCTGCTTCCATGAATAGTGGAATCAACTCAATGGCAGAATTACATCTGAGAGTGGAGAAGGCTGCAACTCTTGACTGGAGTAGAAAGCCCAATCTTTTTCCAAGCAGCAACTGGTGGTTTCAAACTGCTGACCAATGTGTAAAAACTGTGCCACCTGAGTTCCTTACACTGAACAATACAAGAAGCATCAAAAGAAGATGCAAAGAATACAAAGAGTAACAAAAAGAATTGGTCAACATCCAACCATCTTAAGAGGCAGGCTGTGAACAAGAACTGATGATATTGAGGAAAGAAATCCAAGCCGCCATGGAAAGCATTCACAAATAAGGCTCTGGGAATTCACAAAATACCACTTGAAATGTTTCAACAAAACAATGTAGTGTCTGGAGACAGGTGGACACAGAGGATGAGAAAGAGAGCTGTTCCAGTCCTCACACTGGTCCGAGCCTTGCCCACAATGCCCAGAAGACTCTGTCCCTGAGGGGACCTATGCCACAGGGGGAACTGGACAAACAACAACAGGACTTGTCATACTGTCTCCTTATGGAAGCAGACAATGACAGAGGACATTTCAGGGGTCATATGGTGGGGAAGAAATGCAGTCTGAGCCCCCAAACTAGACCTAATCAAGAAGGGAGCACTCTTGGTGGGGCAGTCAGGAGGAAAGAATGACTGGACTAATGGTTCCTGGGGGACGTGGAGGAGGACGCAGAGAAAGGGGGGCCTGGACAGTATCAGGGAGTGGGGGAACAAGTGGTCCGGAATCGGTGGCGAGAAGGTTGTGGAAGGTCTGGTAAGGCTTAAGTAAGCGCAATGTAAAAAGAGGAAGCACTGAAATTCAAAAGAAGGCTGAACATGACAGTGGACAGGAGGAAGGCAGCAGGAAACAGCAGAAGAAACTTAAAGGGCACTTGCAGAGGCTTAAGTGCAGACTTACACATATGTAAATATAATCATATATGATAAGGAAAGAATAAATCCAGGTACATATATTTATAGGTTTAGTACTAAGGTAGAAGCTGGATCTCGGGCCCCCACCCAGGCACTCCCTCAATGCAAGAACATTTTGTTCTATTAATCTGGTATTCCATGATGCTGATTGGCCCAATGCGATCACTGAAATAGGTCCACAAGCAAATGTGATGAAGAAAAGCGATGGTGCCCAGCTATCAAAGGACATAGAGTCTGAGGGTCTCAAAGCCTGAAGATAAACAAATGGCCATCTAGCTGAGAAGTACCCAAGCCCAGACGAAAGAAGTGGCCATGAGGTGTCAAAAGGACCAGGCCTCAGGCATCAAAGACGAAAAAAATCGTATAGCTGTATGCGCTCCCTCCTAAGATGATCACTGAGGACATGTGGGGCATGAGCAAGGGTGGTGAAGATAGCTGATGGACCCGGCTATCAAAAGATACAGCATCTGAGGACTTAAAAGCTTGAGGGTGAGCAAACGGTCATATGGCCCAGGAACAGCAAAGCCCACCATGGAAGCTGTGTGATCATGGGGGGCCGAAGGGAGCAGGAATCAATCATCAAAGAAAAAGAATCACATCACTACAAATGAGGGGGAGAGGAGAGTGGGGACTCAAGGCCCATTTGTGGGTAATTGGACACCCTCTTACCGGGAAGTCATGGGGAGGAAACAGGCCAGTCAAGGTGCAGTGAGGTGGCGGTGAAGCATACAACTTTCCTCTAGTTGCTGAAGGCTTCCTCCCCCCAACAATCATGATCCCAATTCTACCTTACAAATCCAGCTGAACTGGAGGGGGTACACTGGTAGAGATAGAAAATGGAAATATGGGGAACCCAGGACAGATGAACCCCTTGGGGCCAATAGTAAGAGTGGAGCTACTGGATGAGTGGAGGGAAGGTGGGGTAGAGAGGGGGAGTCAACTACAAGTTTCTACACATACCTCCTACCAGGAAGACAGACATTAGAGGAGTGGGCGAGGGGAGACATCAGGCAGTGTAAGACATGACAAAACAATAATAATTTATACAGTATTGAGGATTGGGGGAGGGGGAGCAAGGATGGAGGGGAAAGGATGAGAAGCTGATGTCAAGGGCTCAAGTGCAAAAGCGGATATTTGGAGAATGGTGATGGCAGCAGACATGTAAAGATACACAATATATGTATTTACGTAATGGGAAAAACAATGTATGAGCCCCCAATAAAATGATTTTTTTAAAAAATATAGTGTCAAGGGCACTCAATTATCTATGCTTAAATATTCAGAAGACTTGGCAAAGTGAATGGAAGCAATCCATAGTTGGGCTCATCTCAACGAAAGGTGACTGAACACAATGCAGAAGTTATCGAGTAAAATATCATCATTACCACATGTATATAAAGTGTTGCTAAAAATAATTCAGAGTTGATTACCAAAAAAGCAAGGAGGGGCCAGAAACTCTAGCCAGATTAAGAAGAGGGCATGGAAAAAAGTATTCTACTGCTGACTTAAAAGATGGAGCATGGCTGAAAGCAGAGAATACTAGAAAGATGTTTGTCTTTTATTGACATAAAAAGGCATAACAAGCTAAGGATATCATGACAAAGACTGAGAATTTCAGAACACTTCATCATGCTCATAGGAAACCTGTATATAGACCAAGTCATCGGAATAGAACAAGAGGATATTGAGTGGCTTAAAATCAGGAACGATGTGTGCCAAGGTTGTATCCTTTAACCTACCCCATGCCGACAATCTAACAATGATTCTCAAGAGAAAAGAATTTGAAGCATCCCCTGTTGAAAATCAAAGAACATAGCCTTTAGTATAGATTGTATCACAATCAAAAGAAAACAAGCAACTTCACAAACAGACCAGTAATGATCAACATGGTAAAGAGAGAAATAACTGAAGTTAAAGAAATTCATTTTACTTGAAGATTCACACTCACCATTCATGGAAGCAGTTGGCAAGAAAATGACACAATGCATTAGTAAAATCTGTTACAAAGGATCTTTTTCTATTAAGACTAAGGTGTGCCTGACCCAAGTGATGATATTTTCAATTACTTCCCGTGCAGGTACTACATAACAATGAATATGAAAGGTCATAGAGGAACTAATGCATTTGAATTATGGTATTGACGACAAATATTGAATATACCTCTGTCTGTTGAAAGAACTAATAAACCTGTGTTGGAAGAAGTAAGTCACACATATGAGTGTTTCTGGAGTTGCTTCTCGAGTCAACCCAGCGTAACACAGAAGGAATCTCGAAGAATAATGAAGCTCCTAGAAGTAATAAGTGATTTTAAAATGATAATAGCATAAAGTCAATATACAATAAATCAATTACATTTCTATATATTAACAATGAACAATTAGAAGCCATAATGTTAGAAAACTACCAAACCAAATGTGTTCATCCAGTACCTGGGCAGGGCCACAGGCAATTCCAACGATGTGCTTCGTGTCCAGACCTGGCAGTGCAGCAGGTTCTGGCTTAGTTACACGTAAAGTGTCAAAATGCTGGCACTGGTCGTTGCTTCCCCAGCTGTGGACCTCGCTGTCCTCAGTCAAGGCCAAGCAGTGTGTGGAGCCCGCAGCCACATCTACTACCTTTTTCCCTGAAAAGGAAGAATGATGCAGGGTCAATTGCAATCCTATCTCTTCTGCTCTAATAAAACACTCACACAAAGTCATTCTGGCCAGTTGGTCGTTCATATTAACATCTAAAGGACAACTGATTGATCTAAATTAAGTCAAATTTGTCTGCTTCAAGCATATCATATGGCTTCCCTTTTGAGCTATCTTAAGGTTGTTTTAATTTTAATACTTACTTTCTCCTCTTCTTCAATTCAGGTTTTCCTATTTTGTCATCACTGTTGGCTTTTAGTTTACTTCCTGTTTATGTTTTGTTTTGTTTGCCTTGTATGATTTTCTGTATATGAAACTCAGGATACATAAATCTACAGACAGTAACTGGATTGATAATTACTCAGGGACACAATAATTGCTTAGGGGAGACTGGGTGGAACTGGGAACCTAACAATAATGGGTATGAGAAGAAAATGTTCTGAAATCACTTGTGGTGATGATTGTATAACTCTCCTTAAAATGACTGAATGATTACATTGTATGCTATGTGAATTGCATGCCAGTAAAACTTTTTTTAATCCTATTAAATTTTACCTAGTATAATTTGTTATGAATTTAACGAAGGCATAAGAACTAGCTGCTCATTTCTATACCCTCCTTATGTAGATTCTTATTAATAATGAACACTTGTGTTTTTATTTAACTGTGAGATCACATTCTGCTACTACAAAGTATTGCCATGAAAAGTAATCTCTCAATTCAAGTTTTTTTAAGTCCTTTTTATCAAAATCAGAAAATTAAAAGATGAAACAGTTTTCAATTTAAACAATGTTAGCAAGTACTAAACATATAGTAATTTGCTTTCTAGAGGATTCCTGGTGGGGTAGTAGGTACATAGTAGATTGCAATCCACCAGATAAAAATAGTTCAAAGCCACAAGTCTTCCAGCAAAAAATAGGGGCCTTCCACTCCTGTAAAGAGTTACAGTGTTGGAAACTCACGAGGGGCAATTCTACCCTGTCCTACTATATGTTTGTAAATTATATTTTAGGTTTCACATCACCAACAAGTGGTATTTCTCCAAAATATTTATAAAAACTTATAAGATTGCTACAATAAAATGGAAAAATTCTGTACCATCAATTTAAGGGTATTTCTCAGAAATACATCACAAAAAATTTTTAAATAATTCAGTTAAAACAACTAAACCAAAAACCAAACCCAGTGCAATTACATTAGTTTTTACTCTACATAGGGTTTGCAAAGCTTTGAATCTTTACAGAAGAAGAGAGTCTCAACTTTCTCTTGCAGAGAAACTGGTGGGTTTAAGCCACTGAGTTTGCAGTTAGCTGTGCAGGAAAATGGATTAATTCCACCCTAAGGGCCTGGCACAAGTTTTTGTTTTTGTTTTTGGGGGCAACACTGCCCTCTGGTGGTCGTGGGAGCTACCCAGAGCTGCTCTTGAGAGCCACTGCTGGATTTGAAGTGCCAAGCCTGCGAGCCGCAGTCCCGCACTCAACCACTTATGCCACCGGGGCTCAGCCCCTGGCACAAGTTTTTAAGCATCCACAATACTTGAAATACTGTTCAAGTAAGGTACATCTGTAAATGCAACTTAGGCTTACTTTACTAATGAAGAAAAACATAAACAAGAAGGCAAATAAAATAGTTTCCTATCATACTAGGCAAAAGCTATTACTGTACAACTTAGAAGCCTGGAACATAATCATCATCCTCAGAACACATGCAACAATTAGTAGCTATGATATTGAATCTTTAAAAAACAAAAGAGGGGGAAAGAGAATGTCAACATAAAACCCAAACCAGGTGCCATGATTTGGAAGCATGTAAGTCTCACTTTGGAGACCCACATCCTAATCCCTTTGATAAAGCGAAAAAACTGAAATGGGTTATTATGCTAGGTGAGGTCAATCAATCACAAAATAAAACACATTGTATGATATCTTTGTTCTTAAAGAAAAAAACAAGATAGAGGTTTTACATGCCAAAAGAAATTGCTTGATGGTTATGTGCCATAGGAGAGCAGAGATAGGACTGAAAAGGAGAGAGGAAAAGCAATAAGCTAAAGCAGTGGGTCTCAACCTTCCTAATCCCGCAACCCTTTCACACAGTTCCTCAGGTTGTGGTCACCCCCAACCATAACATTATTTTCATCGCTACTTCTTAACTATAATTTTGCTACTACTACTAAGTGTGAAGTAAATATCTGATGTGCAGGAGGTATTTTCATTGTTACAGACTGAAAATAATAAAACACAGTGATTAATCACAAAAACAATATGCAATTATACATTATGAAATATCTATTTCTAATTAGAAATAAATGGAATTTTGTCTTGAGTAATAGTCTTCTCAATGGGTACCCGTATGTGGATATATCTGCATGTAGTGGACCCGCCTGGAGATAGAGTAGCTGTCTCTCAGCTCCTAGGACCATCGGAAATATGTGTTTTATGATGGTCTTGGGTGACCCCTGGGAAAGAGTCACTCACAAAGGGTCACAGCCCACAAGTTGAGGACCCTCTGCTAAAGGATGGATAGCTTTAGCTTAAGGGGAGGGAAGATAATATTTTACAAGAGAATAAAGCAAACTATTGGAGGTCTGATCATTTGTTTAACTTGTTGAATACAAAAATGATTACTTCGGCTAATTCACAAAACAGTTACATACATACATATAGATATATGAATTAAATACAAAAAAACTTCTCTGCCATTAAGCCAATTCCAATGCACAGTGACAGTGACCCTAGGACAAGGTAGAAATACCTCTGTGGGTTGCCAAGAGTGTGACTTTTTATGGGAGTAGGAGTGGCAGGGGCTGAGCCCTGGTGGCGTAGTGGTTGAGTTCGGGACTGCAGCCCACTGGCTTGGTGGTTCAAATCCAGTAGCAGCTCTCCAGGAGCAAGGCTGGGCCTCCCACTCCCACCAGAGGGCAGTGATGGCCAAAAAAAAAAAGAAAAGAAAAAAGAAAAGGAGTGGTGGGTGGTTTCAAATAGCGGACTTTGTGGTTAGCATTTCAACCACTACACCCACCACCTGTGCTCTTCATAAATGAATGAAACAAGAACGGTAAGAGTCAAGGGGAGGGGGAGGGGCGTTGTATTTGAGCAACTATTCAGCAAACCACAGTCCTCAGGCAAAAGCAGAATAAGGTCCCCTTTTGTGTATACAGCTTGACTGGAGCATAACCCTGGTGGCGTTACTGGGTTTCATGTTGGCTGCTAACCAGCCACAAGGTCAGCAGTCGGAAGCCATCAATGGCTCCAAGGTGGAAAGATCAGGCTTTCAACTCCCGTCATGATTTACAGCCTAAAAACCCACAGGGGCGGCTCTCCTCTGTCCTACAGATTCACTACGAATCAGAATGATTTCAGAGCAGTGAGTCTGAGGACCATTACCCACCTGTTAGTTTACATACTGCCTATGCCTGTTTTTGAGTAACCACAGCTAAGTCTAGTAGTTGGGAGAGAGCACAGCCTTCAAATCTAAAACATTTACTATCTTAGTTAACAAATCTGTCTCCACCACTAACACGAGACCAAGAAGAACCCCAGCAGGTGTATCGACTACTAAAATCTGCTTTCTTTGTGCTCACTGGGCTCTTCACAAATTAGCATACGACCAAGTCAACTTATTTGAAAATATCTAGAATCGCCTAAAAATATTAATAACTCATACAGGCCAACTACCATAGTTCTGATGACTACTATTTGCTACAGCTTATCATCCATAATAAGACTACTATAAAAACATTTGAGAGCCTTCATCCAGAGCACAGCTCTAGTCTCTTCTTCCACAGATGTTCTCATCCTGTCTTAAGCACAATGAGGAGCGCTTCACTGCAGAAAGCATATAAATTCACTTACTTGTGCCTTTGCGTGAACTTACATGCATATTGAATACCACGTCTATTCACACATCAAAGCCAATTTTATCACAGCCACAATATTTTATTGCCACAAAGAACAACAGTGGTCTTAGTAATTTCCACAGTATAACAGTGTGTGACTACTGAAACAATAAAAGATGTCATCACATCCATTTCACTGATAAATGAAGGCCTCTCACACACACACACAAAAGTTCTAAGGCATTAGTCAAAAGAATGGATTCTTATTTAAATTTATTAGGAATTATCCTAGTCCATTTTTTAAATATACAAAAATCAATTTTCAGTTATTGTCCATACCATAGTTTTCCAAAGTGGGCGCCACCGCCCCCGGTGGTGTGTGGAACGATCTAAGGGCATTGTAAGAGCAGAAACCTACACTTTATCCTAGATTCTGGGCTGGAGTACAAAAGGTTTTTCATTGCTAGGGAGTTCTTGAGGAATTTTTTTTTTTTTTAAAGAAGACAGTACACTATATGAGTTTGAGAACCTCTGATCTATACCTAGCAAAGTATGAATGAAAAGTTTTAATATAAGCATTCAGTCATAAAATATCCACTAAAGAAAAACAAAATAGATGACCATAGAAATTGCCATACAGGGTGTAAAAAAGAGTACATATTTCCTACTCACCTTGCAAGCCTTCCAATAGTTTTGGATAACGAACATGTTCCTCTGTTCCATGCCCAAGTCTCTGATTGTCACCTTTCCCCCACGAATAGACTTGGCCATCTTTTGTTAAAGCAATAGAAAACTGGCTTCCACAGCGTACTTTGACGACATCCAAGTCTTGAAGTTTTTCGATCAGTTTTGGCGTTTTACAACCATCACTGCCACCTCTGCCCAATTTCCCATAGTCGCCATCTCCCCAAGACCACACTTGACCTAAATACATATAAATGTATTTTAATATAAAAAACCAGTACATTTAAAGGAATTTTTTAAATCATGGAAAATAATCAATTACATTCAATAAGGCAAACAAATTTAGGCAAACAAATCTACCTTAAGTGCTAAAGGCATGGCCACTGCTGCAAACATGCAGACTATCATACTATGTGGGATCAAGAGAGACCTGTAGAAACCTATTTGCATTTGTTCTATTAATTATAAGACTTAAAGTGGTGCAATGAGTTCTGATGTATGGGCTTTTGCCCTCATTCTTTGGAAATTGACTGCAGGGAATTTCTCAAGTTGTTAACTGCCCCTGGGGGTTACTACTTTAGGTCAATTTTCAAAATACAGTCTCTCTAGGCAGGCTACTCCCCCCTCTTCCAAACCCTCCCCCCACAATTACAGACAAGAGGCATGACTTTTGCTTGGTCTCAGTCAGTAACTGAGTGTGTCCCTAAGTCAACAAAAAAGCACAAACTGACTTCTCAAAAGCCTTGGCCAAAGAGGCTCTGACGGGGTTTCCAAATCAGTGAGAGCCAAGGCGGGGGAGGGGAGGGATGGCCAGTCCTTTGGACAGGAAAGCTCTGAGATGAAACCCTTCTAACAGTTATGCCCTATTCCTATTGTGGTGGGGAAGAAAACAAAACAGAGAGCCACACTGAAAAAGCGTTAAGCAGAGTGAAGAGCAGAAAGGAGCTGTCCTCACCCGAAGAATTACCTGTCCAAGAGCGGCACAGACAGGAATGTTTCTCTAAACAGGGATAGCACAGGGCATTTCCTGATTGAAGAGTTGCCTGTTCTTGGCAGGGTAAGTATATCCCCTTGATATGTAGAGACTACATTCAGGAGACTCTGCGTGACCTTGTGTGACGCATTTTTTTCCCACTTCTATCATTCTTTGTTATATAAAAGTTTGCCGATGTGGCCATGAGTCTCTGTGAGATCTGTGGGTTCCAATGGGTCAATTAACTTAATGGCACCAGTAGGGCTGGCTAATCAGAGAAATACAAGGAATTATGTGAACTCCTGAGTTTACCGCTGGCACCTGTTAACCTAGTCATACGTAGCTAAGGATGAGACAAAAAATAAGTAAGGACAGCTGGGATCTACACTGGACAGGGAAGGAAAGCTAAGATTTTCAGAAAGCTAATGTGGTAAAGAGTATGTCACCCATCACAAAATATTTGGTGCTGGAAACGGGTAATCTTAGTCTGTTTACATAATTGGCACTGTGCAACAAAGGGTTCCTCAATTTGCAAACGCATGCTCCAGATATTTAAATTACTTTAACAATGAAATTCCACTGCAGAAAGATGTGTGTGTGTGTTTAATCTGAAAACAAAATTGATTAATTTCCCAAAATGCGCTAACTCAGTTGCTTCAAGAAGAAAAAAGGAGAGATAAAAGAACTATAAGAAAAAAACTGCAAAAGTTGGAAAACAAAAATCAGGACCCTATGCTCAAATTGCTGCAAAAATGACTAAGTCCCCATTGCATTTTAAATAACCTCCACCACTTTTAGGCAAACTTTGCCTAAAAGACAAGAACCTAATCCATTGCCATAGAGTTAATTCCAACTCAGAGCAGCCCTGTAACACCAGACAGAACCACTCCTCTGGATTTCTCATACTCTCTTTACAGGAATAGGAGTCCTCATCTTTCACCCTCTGGTGCTCTCGATCTGCTGGTTAGCAGTGCAATCCGTAAGTATGTAACCACTGCGCCAAAAATGAGATGGCAAAAATTTTGGCTTTGTGAGCCACACAGTTCTGTTCCAACTACAATTGTGCATAAGCAGCCAGAGGCAACACATAAACAAGGGGGCGTGGCTATATTGCAACACAACTCCATTTGCAAAAACAGACTGTTAAGCTAAACTGCATACTGTTGAAGCCTATGTAAAGCACACATAAGGAAAGCAGCACTTCCAATGTTCAACTCAGTAGACTTGAACATAAAGATTGGAGAACATGTATGACCAGCTTTAGTTCACAGCACAGCCTGGCTGGCATGTTCCTCACTTTCACCAATATATTCCTGGAGCCCCTGGGTCAGACACACAGGTTGAGGCCTCCATAGTACTATCCTAGCATCACTTGTCCACCAGTGTGTAATACTGTGATGGCTTGTGTGGTGCTGTGATGCTGTAAGCTATGTCACTAGTATTTCAAATGTTAGCAGGGTCACTCGAAGTAAACAGGTTTCAGAAGATCTTCCAGACTAAGAAAAGAAAATGAATAAGGAATTGGTTGCCTGCTTTGGAGGAAGTAGTAGCTAGTGAAAACCTCATGTATAAGCATCAAAATATTGCCAGAAAATGAAGACCTAATGAATGGAAGTGGTACATTACCAAAGAGAATACCAGAATATGGGCCCCTTGGGTCTGAAGACCTCAAAATGTGATTGAGGAGGAGCTGCTTTCTCTGAGTGCAGTGATCCTTGATGCTGTGAGTAGGGTAAAGCAAGTGAAAATGGGGTTTGGGGGATCTTCATCTGCTGATGGGGCATACCTCTTGGTAAGGACAAATATCTTCAAAAATCTGCTAATGATCTGAACTTAGACTGTATGAAGCATGCATCTAGGAAAACTGGAAGTAGTCAGAAATGGAACACATAAAGATCAATAGCACAGTCATTAGTAAGTTGAAATGGACTGGTACTGGTGATTTTCAATTAGAAAATTCTGCCACTTACTATACCAGGAATGACAAAAGTAAGAGGACACTTCAAAACCAATTTTCAAGAACAGTGCAATCTGTGATAGGATTACATCTATCCACTTGGTAGGGTTCAATTAATACAACTAGAATTTAAATTCAAGCACTAACCACAAGAACTAGAGATGAAGAAATCTATCAAAGACTTGTTTGGAAACTGTCCAAACATGCAAGCAAGGTGTATTGAGAATTACTGAAGATTGGAATGCCAAATTGAGCAACAGTTGTTAGAAAATATGGTCTTAGAGAATTAAAAAACAAAGCTGGAGATCACATGACAAGTTTTCAAGAACAATGACTTCTTCATAGCAAGCAAATCACATTTTTCAACAACACAAAATGCAACTATGTATCTCTCTAGATGAAATGCACAGAAACTAAAATGACTACATCTGTGAGAAGAAAAGATGGAAAAGTTCCATATTAGCAGCTGAAAGCAGAAAAGGTGCTTATTGTAGTAATAGACCATCAGTTGCTCATATGTAAGCTGAGGTTGGAGCTAAAGAAAATGAAAACAAGTCCAACAGAGTAAAAATATGCCCTAAAGTCTCTCTCAACTGAAATTTGGAGAACATCTCAAGAACAGATATGACACATTAAACACTAACAACAAAGATCTGATCAGCTGTTGGAGCACAACAAGAATATCTTTCAAGAAAGCAAATGGTCACTACAAAGACAGGAGAAAAATGAATAAAGCAGATGTCAGAAGAGACTGTGAAACTTACTCTTAATTGCACAGTAGCTAAAGCAAATGGAAGAAATGGTTAAATCAAAAAGCTGAATAGGGGCTGAGCCCCGGTGGCGTAGTGGTTGTGCACTGGACTGTGGCCCACTGGGATGGAGGTTCAATTGCAGCTCCACAGGAGCAAAGGCTGGGCCTCCTACCTCCACCACCAGAGGGCAGTGATGCCCCAAAACCAAAAAAAAAAAAAAAAGCTGAATAGAACATTTCAAAGGGCAGCTAGAGAAAACAAAGCTGAATAGAACATTTCAAAGGGCAGCTAGAGAAAACATTATACAATAATATAATGAGATGTGCATCAAAAAATATATATACACAGGAAAAACAAACTCAGTATAATTTAAGCTGAAAGGACTGAAGAAAAAATTCAAGCCTCAGGTTGCAATACTGAAAGATTCTTTGGACAAATTATTGAATGGTTCGGGAGGCATCAAAAGAAGTTGAAAAGAGTACAGTGTGCCAAAAAGAACTAGTTAAGATCCTACCATTTCAGGAGATAGCAAAAGAGCCCAAGCCAAAGGTGCTGAAGGAAGAAGTTACCAAAAATAAAAAACAAAAATGATATACTGAAAGTATGAGCAAAAAGCAAAGCTCCAGGAATTGACCAGAAGGAAAACAATTGAAATGTTTCAATGAGCTGATGAAGTACTAGATACACTTACTCTTCTATGCCAGGAAATTTGGAAGATAGCTACTTGGCCAACTGACTTGAAGAAATGTGTATTTGTACAAATTCCAAAGAAAAGTGACCCAAAGAATGCTCAAACTATAGAACCACATCATTGATAGTCCAGGCAAGTAAAATTTTGCTGAAGATCATCCAACAATTACAGCACTATACTGTTAGGGAACTTCCAGAGGTTAAGGCCGATTCAGAAGCTGTGGAACAAGGGATACCATTGCTAATGTGAGGTGGATCTTGGCTGAAACAAAGAAAGATGTTTACATGTGCTTTATTGACGATCCCAATGCATTTGACTGTTGGGATCCTAATAAACAATGAATGGTTGAGAAAAATGGGAATTCCAGAACACTTCATTATGCACCTGAGGAACTTGTACACAGATCAAGAGACAGTTACATGTACCAGTATGAGGGAAGACTGTAGGGTTTAGAACCAGGTATGTAGCAGGATTATATCTTCACCATGAGGGGGTACCCCTCAAAAAAACCCAGAATCCATGCCCCCCCAAAGCTATGTATTTAATTTTTTTTAAATAAAGCCAATCTTATCATCTTCAAAGTACTCTCCATTGCAAATAATACATTTGTCAAAATTGCAACTCCATTCTTGAAAACATTTTTCAAACTCATTCGTTTGGCTGGAGCTGAAAAAGTATTTCCTCTGGTTTTTGTTTTTGTTTTTTTTAGCATTTCCCTTGTTTTAGTGGCTTCCCCCACCTCCCTGGCCCTCGCCTCTTCTACATCATCAAATCGTTATCCATTCAGGTCCCTCTTCATTCATGTAAACAAAAAGATGTCCCATGGAGAAAGGTCAGGTGACTAAGGTGTGTGAGGCAAGAGAAGCATGCTGACTTTTGTCAAAAACTGGCACACTGAGATGGCTGTGTGAGTAGGTGAAATGTCATGGTGGCAAAACAAATCCTCTGCCACAAATCAAGCTTTTTTTGTTACACTTATCTTTTCAGAACCTCTAAAGAGCTTAACAGTCTGACCTAGTGAAATGAACTCCAATTGGACTATCTCCCTCATATCAAAAAAACAAATGAGCATCAGTTTTTCGGGGTTCCTCTCGTGTGCTGAGCAATTCATTAGAGAAGCTGGAATATATAAAGAATGTGGCATCAGAAGCTAGAATATATAAAGAATGTGGCATCAGGACTGGAGGAAGGTTTATTGCTAACAATTAGCAAAATGTAGATGACATCATCTTGCCTGTTGAAAGTGAGAACTTAAAGCACTTGCTGATGAGAGGATAGGGCCTTCAGTAAGGATTACAACTCAATGTAAAGAAGACCAAAATCCTCAAAACTAGACCAATGGTTAACATGATATAAGGAGAAAGGGTTGAAGTTGTCAAGAATTTGCCAAACTGGGATTCATAATCTACAATGATCATGAAGAAACATGTCCCTCTAGCGTCAACAAATACCCTCCTCCACAATGCCAAAGAACACCCCCCACAATTATGATGATCGACCCCCTGACCACACTTGCATATACCAAATGCAAGAGGACACACTCACACACAAAATGCTGATCAGTATGAGACCCTTGATTCCTAGTACAGATTCCCCTACCATGATGCCCAAAGATGCTGAGGGTAAACTCACACAATGTCAATGAGCAAAACTCTGCACTATTCAAACAATTATTTTCTTAAATGTGATTCTAATTACAAACCTGATAAATGTATCCTCAGGAAACTCAGTACAATCTCAATATGAACCAAACACAAAACTAAAACTTACAATAAGCAAACGACACAGCACACTAAATAATATCCAGGACTTTGCAGGCTATACTACAGGAAATCAAGGCATCTGAACATAGGAAATGCTGTAAAAATAACCAGACTATGTCAAACATTCTATTTTCAAGGTTTATTTTTGGTGGGAAAATGTTAAAATAGGCAGGGTGGTAATCACTAACTAGCTATCTGGCTAAAGGCACTTAAAATGATATTACCTCTCTGATAAGCCACTTCACAAAAGACATTAGGACTCACCCCCATTTAAAGGTCAATGACCTCTTCAGCAGGATGACATCTTGAGGGATCACTGTCCTGCAATGTTTCATTTGACATCATCAAGACAACAAGAACCTGCCCAGGGCAGCTTGTATCCTACGTACCGTTCTCAGTCACAGCCAGGGTCTGAGCATCCCCACTTCCACATGCCACATCGATAACCTTCAGTCCTTTCAGCCCAGCTACAAGCACTGGAATGACTTCGTCCTCACTGGAGCCTTCAGATAGAGAAGACTGTCATTACTACAAGACCCTCCAAAGATGTAACTTCCCAGCACATACTTTTTCCGCACAGCGCAAACATACCGTGGCCTAGTCGACCGTAGTTTCCCCGACCCCACGTGTAGAGCTCTCCCTCAGCAGTGATAGCTGCGCTGTACGTGCTTCCACAAGCAATGTGTACCACGTGCTTCCCAGCCTGCTTTCCAGAAAAAGCAGATATCACCTTTGGCTCCTCCAGTGGGCTGTGGAGAAAAGAAGGGCCTATATGAATGCCCTGCTCAGGCATTTCCATTGTTGCCGACAGAGAAATTTTACTATCAGAAATAAACTATCAGTGTCTACATTTTTAAACTTATGAATAAGGCAATATATAATTCAAAAACCACATGCATTCAAGGAAAAATTTTCTTAAAAGGTAGGATTATGTAGGATTTCAAAATAACTGTTAATACGTGCATCAATGTTCATAGCAACTCTGTCACAATGGTCTTCTGGGAAAAACTCAGAAATAGTGGGACAGCGACATAATGGAACACTACTCAGCTTAAAAAAAAGGTGGGGGGAGTGAACTACAGACACACAACAACATGATTGAATCTCAAAAGCACTATGCTAACAGCAATCAGAAACAAAATACATTATACTGTGTGATTTTAGATGCCTTTTATTTTAGATTCTGGAAAAGGCAAGATCATAGTGACAACACATCAGTGATTTTGGAGGGTATGCATGGAGAGAAGAGACTGACTGAAAAGGATTGCATGAAACTTTAGCTGCAATGGAAATGTTCAATAACTTAGTGTGATAGTCACAGAACAGTATGAGCTGTTTGCCAACATGTATTAAACTGTACACTTAAAACTGATTAACTATTTACATATTAACCTCCATAACTTTGCTAAAAGTTTTTAAACATAATTAAATAAATAGGGGGAAAAATAAAGCAAACAAGGGCTAACTAATGCAGGCCCACTCTTTACTATCGCAAGGACACCGCACGGGAGCCCTGGAGGCACAGTGGTTCCCCACTGTGCTGCTAGCCCTAAGGCCAGCAGTTTGGACCACCAGGGGCTCCACTGGACGGCGAACAGCTACACTCCAGGAAACTCACAGCGGCAGTGCTACCTGTCTGACAGGGTCACTATCAATCTGTATCAACTCGATAGCTCATTCAGTTTGGGGGGGGGTTTTGATCTGACACAGTAAGCATTTGGGGAAACAGTTTGACTAGCTGAAGAAATTTCCAAAATACACAAAATGTCCCACGTTTCTATTTAATTTTTTTTTCCTCTTTGATCACATTTTGGTACATAAGTCCATTCCACCTCTTCAAAGACATGGCAGACTCTCCCTGTGACCCCAGGATATATTAACACAAACTCAGGGTACTCACACGTCCTAACCACACCACTTCAAGGAGCCTTTTCCATCTGCTTCAGCTCATCTCAACTACTTCCGGCCATCTACACTGGTCTCTTAGAGTAGCAAAAAAACTTCCCCCAGATAACATAATATCCCTCAAACTGATCATTTTAGTCTCTGAAATAATACTGTCATTCAAAATCACGGGGACCTATCTGTGACAGAATGCTGAAACATTTTCTAGTGAAACGGTAGAGTGAAATTTGCTTTCGATCCTCCATCATAGGGGTTGCTTTGTAAACAGATAAAACAGAAGTGGCATCACTATGGCAGTAGAAGTTGGAATACAACATGAAGCCAATTTCTGTCACTTGCTATACTGTGAGACGCTCCCTAAGCATCGCCAAGGGCAACTATATCCCAGAACATAAGCCAAAGCCGCTTCAAGAAACCCAGCCGTACTTTTATTTTTCCACTCTATTTTAGGTACAGAACATAAACAATCATGCCAGGTAAAGTAATAACACCATACGTACACAGTGTCCCCATGACCTAGACGTCCCCCATCCCCACAGCCCCAGGAGTAAACCTCTCCAGTGGCTGCCAAGGCCAGGTAATGATGACCATCAGAATGTGCAGCAATTTTTACAATGTTTCTAGAGGCAAGACCCTGGACCAGCTGTGGGGCCTAGAGAGTAAGAAAAGAAGACAAATAATCAGTACAAAAGTTATGAAAAAAAGCATAAATTTCTTTAATTGCTGAAGCTTATTTTAAGAAACCTTAGCCGAGTTTGGCCTTGCCACTTTTTGAGGGAAGGAATGTCTGTCCCCCCCTTAAAGAACAGTGAGCCCAGATGAAGCACATACCAGGGTGTCACTGTTGTACGCCTGCGTGTACACACGGCCACTCCGAGACAGGATGAGGAAGCGCTTCTCTGCACAGGCGATCTGTGTGACGCCCAGACTGGCAAGGCCATCACACTGAATAGGACCAATCACATTGGCATAGTATTTCCAACCTATTAATCCCCAACCAATGACCTCTTGCAATGATCCCTGTAAGATAATAAATATTTTCTTTATAGCAGCATGTCTTTTCTTAGCCAAAAAATAACTTATTCTAATAATAACAATAAAATATTACAAAGTAGCAACAAAGCAAGTCAAGAATGGACCTGTGCTTCAATCCAACAAAGTAACTCACAACATTCTGAATTAAACATGAAGGGCCCAAGTCACATGTAAGACAAAGAGAGTGAATGGGTTCTTTTTCCATAGCACTTCATTTTAATAGAGCCCAATAAAAAGTACTACATGTAGATCTTCAACATGTTAAAAAAAAAATTTAAAAAGCACAAACTGAACCAGGTTCATCATAAAAAGAAAAAATGCAGAAGCCTAAGGAAGCTTCCACAGTGTGAGGACTAGGAGAGAGAAGTGTTCCTCCTATGGATGTGACTACTGTGGACAACTCTATCAGGTAACTTGACAATTTTCGTCAAATGCAATCAACACATTTGCCCACCCACCTTGCTGTGAATTTCACTATCGGTACGCACACGTGCATATACACACACATGTGCACACGTGAACATGTGTACGTACTAGATTACTCCCTGTAACACAACTTCAGTGGCAAAACACTCGTAACTTTGTGTCCAGATTAATTAAAAACAAAACTTATGATACAGCCACATAAAGACTACTAAACTACTGGGGATAAGAGGAATACAGAAACTCCCTCTATCGATACAGTAAGATCTCCAATGGACACTGAAAAAAAAAGGGATCCACACACTGGGAAGGATAGCTCCAATGTGCCAAAGTTGCAGAGCAGCCACTCAAGTCTGACAACTATACATAATCATTAAAGGTATAGATGGTCAGCTCCAACCCATAATAGCACAGAAAGCAAGAATCATCCAAGTACAGAACGAGAAGCTTGAGAACGTCTAACTACAAACCATAGAAAAAAGAGTCCCAATGAGAATACCTTGTGAGATGTTGGGGAGCTACACAGAGGAGGCATACAGGGAGTTGCCAGGCGGTCCAGGTGGGCTGTGACGACGACTGCCGTCTGTCGCAGGTCAATGGCCAGCTCGTTATCTTGTGGTAGGGTGAGGTACCTCAGGAAACTCTCATTGGGGCTCAGAGGGCCAGATAAGAGCTGGGTAAGAAATGCAAACATCTTAAGAAATGATAGAAAAACATTAAAGTAAAACTACTAGCCTGTAACCACTCTTTCGGGGGGGGGGCACCTTCAAAAAATTCATAAAACTGAGGAATTAAAAGATAAATAATTGAATTGTTCCTTTTAATTATTAGATGATACATTCTGGCTATAAATTTATAAAGTTCCTTTATAAATCTTAGATGAATGCTAGGAACAGATTCCAGAGCCCAACCATCATGCCTCTACCCAGGATAATTGTAAATATGCCTTGAAATGAAACAACCCACACCCCCAACTTGACTTTGAAAACTAAAGGCAAAACTCATTTTAACTTAGACTACTCTAGAAAAAATCTAATGTGATTTGCAAATTAATTCATAGTTCAATTTTGCAAAATGATAAATTAGGCCAAAAAATTATGGGAGGTTACATCTTTCCAGAAGACCTAAATACCTGAATGCCAGAATGTACAAGACTTTGTGTCCTGTACTTGTACATATAAGGAGAGATTAGTCCCTGGACAAGGGACATCGTGCTTGGCAAAGTAGAATGTCAGAAAAAAAGAGGCAGACATTCAACAAGATGAAATGACAGTGGCTGCAACCATGGGCTCACGCCTAACAACTGGGAAGACAGTGAGGGCCCCGGCAGCCAGAGGTCGCTAAGTCTGAACTGCCGTAACAACTAAACACCTGCTTCCAAGAAGAAGCAGTCTTAGGGATTGATGCCACACATAAGATTGAGCTAAAGTGGTTTTTGGGTTTGCGAGGGTAGCTGAAGGCTGGACAAAGTCTCTCTAGCAGGGCCAGCCTTTTTCAGTGGCCACTTTAAACATTATTTTCTTATATTCAAAGCGTGTGCTTCAGACTTGATTCTGTGCTATTGGAATGCTGGTGCTCACCAATGCCAGGTCTTCCCCACCTACAACATGACTGGGAAATGGGGCTGAAGACTAAATGGATTCTCCCATGTGTACTGTCAAAATGAAACAGTCCAGAATTGTAACATTTCATGTTAGAGCGCTCTTGAGCCTTATCACAACATCTGATCCTCAATGTGCTAATAGCCCTTCTCCCAACTCAATGCATGACCACCCGGTGCTACCATTGGCTACAAGTATGAATGATGAGCTATTGAACCTCATCTTCTTTCACCTGAAATACACACCAATCTTTATTCCTCTACTAGCAATTCCTTCATGGCAGTGAGCATGCCTTCTACATCTTCCACAGTACCCTCACCTCACCATCACCATAGCACACATGCACGATGCCAAGAACCACCCAAGCTATAAAACCCACACATGTGAGAGCTGTGCTGCTCAACTTCAGAAAGAAACGCACAGTCAATATTCAGCAGACAGGACTCTATAAATCTACTAGTGGTTATATACATCAAAACACATACCACCCCAAAACAAAACTGCAGACTCCAGTGGCTCTGACCACCCCTCATCTGCTCATGGAATGTCCTATCGCACTGGCTTGAACTATACCAGCCTGCCACGCCTGGCTTACATGACCATGTGCAGACACCCCAAGAGACAATCACTGCCACAACATGGGCCCTGCTCTATTTCAGAGAATTCTCACTTTTAAATAACTAAAATGAAGCATGCCACTTGGATCCAGAATGCCCTAGGATGCTTACATGAACATCAGCCTCTGGGTGCAACACGTCCTTATTGCCGAGGATGCCCTGGAACCGCTGCAGCAAGGGCAGCAAGGGGGCACTGGTGCCCTGTGCAGACCTCTCATTGTCAGTTTCCTGGGCCCCGCTCTCCCACAACTGAAGCAACAACATGATGGCTGATAACATTTGGCTAAAAGAGAAAACATATTCTCTAGTAAAAACAGATTAACATTTTGCCAAAGTCCATCAAAAATAAAAGCAAACAGCTGTGCAAGATCGAGGAGATACACAAGCTTTAAAGCAAACTAAAATAGTGCCATAGAAACCATATTGATGATAAAAATCACTGACAGAGAATCAAGATTCTAGTCCAAGAATTCAGCTTGTTGTTTATGAAAAATATATTATCAAATATATATATATATTACCAAAGTCTCTAACAGGAAGTTCAAAAAGCTCTTTCTATAAGAAATTTCTAATACCTTAAACAGAATAAAATCATTTTAGAAAACTGTAAGGGCAAGAGAACAGTTTCTAAAACACCTTAAGTCTAGGCATAAAAAAAGTGAAGAAAATCTAATCATACCTGGTATTAAAAGAAAGGTTGGTAAGTTTAAACAGAGACCACCATGTATCTGCTGTAGTCACCGATAATTAAATGCAAGTTCGTACAATATCATAGGTCTATGGATACAGTGGCACCTCTGTAAAACACTGGTACACTGTGAGATTCCTACCTCAGAGTGCCCCTCTGCACAGCCAGCTCCAAGAGGATGGCCAGGGCCAAGTGCTGGTCCTGCAGGGGGATGCTCCCTGGTCCTTTGGTGCCAGGTGCTCCATGGACATCCCTGAAACAGGAGTAGATGCAGGATCGAGCAACATCAGAGAAAGACATCATGCATAAAAAATAAAGCTTAAATATTAAGTCATATTTTCTTTTTCACATAATAATAACTTTTAATATTTAGAATCAAGTTTCTGAAACTTGCTACTCAAAATTACCCACTTGAAAATATACAATTAAGTTGTAAACAAATATTTTAAATGGTACTAGTTCACATAAGATATAGTTTACTTCAGATATACTTCATGTTGCTAAAACATAAAATAATTCATATCTTAGTCAAGACATAATTAGAAAAATAATTATTTTTTCTAGTTTCAAGAGAGTAAAAGTTTTTTAGAGTACCAACAGAACCCTCTACTATTGAAGAAAAACCAATTTCTCAAAGTTCCTGGAAATCTATAGATAAAATATCTGTACTTATTTATCTCTGATCAAAGAAAAAATTTAACATTTTTCATTACATAATAAAAGCAAACATTACTGACCTCAGATAAAAGAGAAATAATCTAATATAGCTGAATTTTTCAAATTCATTTATGTCTATTTATCAAACATTTACCTCTTCTTTAACTCGCCTTCCCAGAAAAGGTCCTCATATAAGCTAGCACAGAGACCACCGGTTGTGAAAGAAGCCACAATGACCTGGTGTCAGCTGAGTACACATGAGCCTCAGTCGCCTACAGGTAGCTGGGCCTTTAAAATTGTACTCAGCACGCACTTTTCTTTATTCAAAAAGCAATAAAAACAAGCACCATTCAAGATAGGAGTACACGTTTTCCCTTAAATATATCAGAACAGTAGCATTTTCATCTCTGTCAGGAGGCACACAGTCAGTACACAAACATGTACTTAAATGATTGATTATAAAATTAGAAAATATCTTTTTTTTTTTTGGGGGGGGGGGGGGGTGGCATCACTGCTCTCCGGTGGTGGGAGTAGGAGGCCCAGCCCCACTGCTGGAATTGAACCTCCGTCCCAGTGGGCCGCAGTCCCGCGCACAACCACTACGCCACCGGGGCTAGCCCGGAAATATCTTTAAAAAATTACAGAAAGTATTTTTGTATTTCCATCCCATTCAATCTGAATGGGTTTCTGGGTCAAATCAGAATGTTATAATCACTTTTAAAAGCTTAACAACCAAGACATGGAATCTTCTAAATGAGAATGTGCTTCAAAACAAATCAGAAAATCCTCCTGCACATTTCTTGGCTGGACAAGGACCTACCCTGTCACGACGGAGCGGAGGAATCTAGTCGCTCTCTCCACGACCTCTAGCCACACAGAGGACACTGTGCTCTCATCAAAGAGAGAGGCTTCCGGAAGCGCTCTCAGGGCATCCAGGGACTCCTGCAATAGCTCACTGCAAAGGTCTGCGTCCTCACCTGGGCAAATACATTCCAGAGACCAGGGTCTGCTCAGTAGCATGCACATCCAGACCCACCTGCCTCACACTAATGTGAGTGCTGTCTACATTTCAACATGATATGCGCATCACTGTCACATTTTCACTTCCTCACCATTCCTCTCCATGATTCTCTCCAGGGACTGAAACGTGATAAAACTGCTCCAAAGTCAGCTCTTGATTGTATGGATGTTACATGTGTAGTGCTAGCTCGTTTTCTTCTAGAAAGTCAGTTGGTACCAAAGGCCCCGCCACTGTACTGATTTACTTAGGACTGGGTGTTTGTACATACACTTTATTTAAAAGGCAAAGACTAAATAGCCAAAAGTGACCCTGAAGCTTCTTTTAGTTCAGATTTTTTTGGGGGGTGGGGGGTAAGGCACAGAGTGCGGGGTGGTGGGGGCTATAGAACTGAGGAGAGCTCACAGTTTCCTGGTGCATTAAAGAAACAGGACCATGCTGGGAATACAAGTTACCTGACCTCCAGGCTCTGCGTAAGAAGGCAAACGCAAAAGAAAGGGCCGCTCGGGATCCAACTCTGGCAAGTCCTTCAACCCCTTTGCCTGTGGGTCGGGAGCTATGGACAATACAAGCAGGAGGACTGAGAGAACGAGTCAATCAAAGGAATATGCACGTAGCAAAAGAGATATATAATATGGAACAGTCTATGCCAAATGTTGTTAGTAGTTTGTTAGCAGTTTAAAATTTTTTTTCCTAGTTCATATTAAATGTCTTTCATAAATGAAGTTTTTTCCCTTGTAAAGTTAATATTTACAGGGAATCTTAAATGAGAAAATACTCAACAAATAACCTCTGAGAGCTGACATTCTAGTCAGGGTAGGGAGGATGATGAAGACAATAAAGAGACAAAAACATACGGGGCAAGGAGGAAAAGGGCCAGGTGAATCGTATTAACACAGAGTTGGAAGTCACTGAGGATACTGCAGCCGGTCATTAGAGCCTTTCTTTCCCCATCCCTTCCTGCCTTCTGAGCTGTAGATCCCAAGACAAAGGCAGATGTGACCTTGTATGGTTGATTGTGTGTGTGTGGGGGGAGGGGGGTGGCGCGCGGGCGGGCGCAGCTTTCAGGGCATCAAACTAACACAGGGCAAGTTGATTTGCAGAGTTCATGCATTCTATCAGGAAAGAGCCCTTCCATTAAGCCTGAATGATGTAAAATCTACTAAATTCAAGGGGTGCTCTCCAAAATACAGATATGCAAGCAAGAAAAAGCCCTGCCCAAACCACAGGTCATCAAATTTCTTTTGTTTCTTCTTCTTTTCAGAAAAAAAAAAGTACTCAGTGCTCCCCACTGATAAAAAAAGTTACTATATAACCCATAATTTATGATAAAAGAGTTTTTGCAGCCCCAACCTGGGTTCGTCCAGCACCCGACCCCACCCCCGGGGGCAGTATTACCCACGAGGGGAAATACTGGCCTAGAGCCACCTCCACTTACATTGATCAACTACCTAACCCACAGCAAGTTCCATAGAAAGATAGAACTCACCACCATACAGAAGCCTGAGAAACATGGAAAAAGAAGATATAAAAACTGAGGACCACCATTAAATATCACTACACACCAATTTGAATGGCTAAAATAAAAAAAAAAAGTGCCAACACTAAATGCTGGTAAAGATGTGGAAAACTGAAGCACGCATATATGGTATTGCTGGTGGACATTTAAAATGGCACAACCACTCTAGGAAAGACGGTACTTTTTTAAATTATTTGGAATTTAATGCATATAACATTCCATATTTTAATCACATCAAGTAGAATGCTCAATTGCTACCACAATCAGTTTCCAAACACTGTCTTACAAAATTATACAATCAGCATATCAACCTCCATATCTTCTGATATGGAGAAGTGGAAGAGTTAGCTTCTAGTTCAGTACTAGAACTTTGACACTATTTAAGATTTAGTTTGTTTAGATTTAGTTTGTAGCAGCCATCTATCTCTCTTACAGCAAACCGTCTATTTAAGCTTAATCAGCAGAGATGTTCCAACTCAGGAGGGAGGCTTATCAAGGTCATTAGAGTGGGCAGAGACCAAGCACCATCTCAATCTAGATAAACAGAGGGGCACAAAGCTTCAGAGCGGGGTGGTTAGTGACCCCTAGAGAAATGCAGGTATGGAAAATTTCTTTACTATTCCTGCAAAACATGCCGTGTTAGCACCTCAAGTGTATCCTGTGACATTAAAATGTGCTAATCTCTTTCCTAGAACCATTGTTAAAAAAAGTTTTGTATCTTGTATATAGTGTTAAGATTGAACTCTCAAACAATTCAGAGGAGAAACGTGGCTATTTTCCTTCTGGAAGTGCTTGCAGAATAAACTCAGCAATTCTTGAAATTGGCCTGGTCTCTCTGGCTAATGTAGTGACAGATTCCCTGGATCCCTTGCAGGTGGCAACAGCACATCACAAAATACTACTCAGCAATTAAAACGAATGACCTACCTATTGCCACCTTCAACAACATGGATGATCTCAAGTAAATTTTCCTGAATGAAAAAAAATCACCCTCTAAAAAGTTGTCTGAGGGAGATGGTGAACAGATTACCATATACACTCGTGTATAAGCTGGGGTTTTCAGTACATTTTTCAGTGCAGTTTTTGTGGTAAAATTAAATGCCTCAGCTGATAGTCAGGTTGGTTATACTTGAGTACATACGGTAATTGATGGCAGAAGAAGGTAGGTATAGCTACAAAAGGATGAGCCAGTCAGGGCGCAGTGCAAAAATAATGAAACATACAACTTTCCTCTAGTTCTTTACTGCGTCCTCCCCGCCACTATCATGATCCCATTTCTACCTTATAAATCCAGCTACAGGAGAACATATCCTCTGGTACAGAGAAGGAACAGAAACATAGGGAATTCAGGGCAGATGAACTCCTCAGGACCAGTGGTGAGAGTGGCAATACCGGGTGGATGGAGGGAAGGTGAGGTAGAAAGGAGGAATCGATCATATAAACCCCTACCTGGGGGACGGACAACAGAAAAGTGGGTGAAGGCAGATGTCGAAACATAACAAAATAATAATAATTTATAAACTATCAAGGATCATGAGGGAGGGGGGCGGGGAAAAGAGAAAAAATGAAGAACTAATACCAAGGGTTCAAGTTGAAAGAAAATGTTTTGAGAATGATGATGACAACCAATGTGCAGATGTGCTTGACACAATGGATGGATGGATGAATTGCAAGAAGAGTTGCATGAGCCCCCAATAAAGTGATTAAAAGAGAAAATGATGCCAAAGAAAACCAAAACCCGGTAGAGTAATGGTTCTTAGTTCTGCGTCCTGACTGCGATGTGTGATGGTGACCAGTCTGCAAACATAACAGAACTGCATAGATAGGTGTACACACACAAATTACAACTGGAGAAATTTGATTAAAGCAATATTGTACCAATGTTGCATACTATATATAATTATGCAAGATGTTGTCAGAAAGGATAATATCTGTCTTACGAACTCTCTCTAGTATTTCTTCCCACTCTATAAGAATGTACGATGATCTCATAACAACATTTTTTTTAATATTACTAAATTCTTCCATTGATTGAAAGACAAATTTAATGGTAATTTCATCACAAAATACATAAAAAATTCAATACGGTTCTCAGCTACTCTGCATGTTAGAATCTACTGCTTACTTCTACAGAGTCTTCTTTACTATCCATGACAACCACCAGGCAAAGAGGAAAGATACAACTGTGCCCATCGGCTGTTAAACAAATGAAGTCTTTACTGCCCGTGTGGTTTGTCTTTTAAATTATTAATCAGAAATATGATATTATGTGGCATCAGCTAGATTGAAAACTAAAGACCAAGATCATAAACTATATTTAGTATTTCTCCTCTTTGCATGGCTAGATGATAGATTTGGTTTTGCTTCTTGCTTCTGTCTCCTGTACTTTCCGTGCATTCTACCAATAGTGAAAAATACTAATTTAAATACAGAAATTAAAAATTCCACTTAGCAATCTAATAGCCTACCTTTCTAGGTTTGTTTGTTTGGGGGGGCATCACTGCCCTCTGGTGGTGGGAGTAGGAGGCCCAGCCTTGCTGCTGGATTTGAACCTCCAACCCAGTGGGTCGCAGTCCAGCGCACAACCACTGCGCCACTGGGGCTCAGTCCTTAGCCTACCTTTCTAAGGACTAAAGTTTGGTAGACAGCTAACATTGTTGGAAACCCAGGACTTAAATTTTTAAGTCACCTTTAGCTTGTTATGTAGAGAAAATCTGCTGATTTGTACCACAACAAAAATTATTTAAAAGCATTGTATTACCATAAGATAATTCAATATAAAAGGAAAAATATGAGGCAGTGTCTACTAATTATAAATATTAATAAAATGACCTAGTTCTTATCCACTAACAAAACAAAGTAGAACAAAAGTAATATAGAGCTCAGATCACACCAGGAACAACAACCTAAATGTTTGGCTAGTTTTTATAGTTAATTACATTAAATGCCTTGTAAAACAAAGATTATAGTGTGGCCTGTTATTTCTACACAAATTGGCAAAGTCATTCTCTCTAGATTATAAAACACACACAACAAAGGGCAAAGAAAAGATAAAATCAATTAAGGTGAAAAAAGAACTATAATGAAGAGCTTAATTTAACTGTTCTACTAAAGGCTATGTGTACTTCACGTACCTTAGACAAGCTGACTGCACTGAGTTTTATATTTGGCAACATTATGACTTTTTCCTGCATTATATTATTACCTTTTTTTGTCCACTGGAGGTAAAGAAATATTGCTGCTTTTCCATTTAACCTTGACATTCTCCTGAAAAACAGTCCTATTCAAGGCAATGAAGTAGCGTTCCAAGATCACCAGCCTCTGCTTGAGTCTCAGGGCTGACAGGGTAGTGGTAGCTGATTGAAAAGCCAGAGTTTGTTGTTCTTTGACCAGCACAGTAAGACATTCCTTCAGTTCACTCACATCTAAAAGGAAATGGGGGAAAATAATAACTAGTAAAAAATAATAATTTATAATTTATCAAGGGGCCACCAGGGGGGAGAAGGTAGGTAGGGTAAAAAGAAGAGCTGATACCAAGACTCAAAAAAAAAGAAAATGTTTAGAAAATAATGATGGCAACAAATATATAAGTATGCTTGATACAATCAATGTATGGATTGTTATAAGAATTGTAAGAGGCCCCCAATTAAATGATCTTTAAATATAAATAGATAAATGGCAAAAGGCAAGAGAAAACCAACTTCTTAATAGGTTGGACATGATGATTTGCAATAATGTTGGTAAAATAATGAAAGGTAATATTCAAGTGCTTAGTATGTGCCACTTTATGCTTTTTACATTATCAGCTCAGTAATCCTCACATTCACCACCATGAGAATGGTATTGTGTGCCCATTTTATGGATGGGGAAACTGAGACACAGAGCTTCCCAAGGGCTAAAGAGTCGGAAGGCAGACTACTCCCAGCTCCTGAGTTATACTGCTTCTCTGCCAACATCAGGAGTTTTGCAAACAGAAGCAAAGTCACTTATCAACAGCCCATTTTCTAGATAGACAAAAAAACTAGCTATCATTTTCACGTGATGAAACCAGAGGAGATAACTGACATCCCAAGACTGTGGATTTGAAGACACTTAGATTTGGATCCAGATTTCTTACTTGAGGGTGCCCAAGAAACAGTGGCTCCAGATCACTATTTTCTTCATTTTCAATAACTATAGTTTTGCTTGCTTTTAAACTTAAAATGGAAAAACAAAAATCATAAGGAATGGGAGTAATCTATTCTTTACCGGAAGCTAGAAACAAAGCACATCCTGTAACTCACTTTCAGAATTGCTGAGGAATATCTGTTAAATTATAGCTCTTTAAGCCCTGTAAAACTGTAAACTACATCAAATTGGCTGAGGCATGGTTCTCAATGGTTTGGCAATTACGTATATGTACTGATACAAGTTGGTAACTGTATAATAAGGTATTTACCTCCTATGATATAATCAACCACCTGCAGGGGGATCAAGATGGTTTGCAAGACCCTTACGCAGGCCATCGACTTTTATCTTAGAAGAGACAAAAGGAGAGAGAAGCAAGCAAAGACAGAGAGACACTTCTGCATCATCAAAAAAGAAGAGCCAGGAGCAGAGCATATCCTTTGGATCAACAGTCCTTGTTTCTAAGAGCCAGCGAAAGATTGACACACCAAGACATAAGGAGATCTTCCAGGAGTAACAGGCCCACAAATGTTCAGAGAAGTCAACTACCTTATCCCAGAGCTGACGGAAAGAGAAAGTCTTCCCCTAAATCCAGCGCCCTGAATTGTGAGATGATTGTTTGCTAAAGTCATATACTTGTGGTATTCTACTATAACAACACTGGATGGATACAGCAAATAGTAGCCACCTTTGAGACAAACTGTCTTTGAAATTACTGTTCCTTAAATCATAAATAAAGGTTGTGATGAGTTGGGGGTAACTTCATGATAGGAAACAAAAATGTTTATACTTAAAAGTAAAACTGTGCTTTGGGTAACAGAATAGAGCAAATGACCTTCACTCATGGTTCACCGCCTTAAATTCTAAATGTGAAAGAAATCACCAAAACACAACAGTTCAACCTGGTTTGCAAAAAGCTATGAAGGTCCAAATTCATTTGCAGTGTTCACACATGGATTAAGCTTCTAGTGAATCCCCTATAACTATAACTGAGGGATGTCAATAGACTTGTTATCAGGCAGAGAGCCCTGTACAGTCAATTTTGGGAGATGTAACTGTGTTAAAATGTAATTTCTTAACATTTGCTCTCCCTTTTGATCCGTTTTAAAGCTGCTTCAGTTTTGAAAAAAAAGAAAAGAGAGAGTGAAGGGGAAATACACATGGATTAGGCCTCCAGTGAATTCTTAGACTACAGACCAGGGATGCAAATAGCCTTATGATCACGCAGCGTATTCAGAAAGTGGATTACTGCAGATGTAATTGGGTTAAAATGTTAACAGTTTTAACTTGTTCTAGTTTTAAATATTTTCTGCTTTGTGAATGAAGTTTTTAAAATTTTGATATTTTTGTTACTTTTTGTTTTGGTATGTCTCAGTATATGAAATCCAGAATAGAAACAATAACTGGATTAATGGTTCTTTGGGGGTATGGTAGGAGGTTCAGGGGAAATGGAAAGCTAATAAGAATGAAAAAATGCTCTAAAATTGATTGTGGTGATTATTGCACAGCTCTTAACATGGCTGAATTATTAAATTGTATTATGGGAATTACATGTCAATAAAACTGTTGTTGTTTAAACAGTTCATTTAGCTGTATTTACACATGGGCTATGAGGACAAGCATGACCCCTGCGTTGTTAAAGGGAACTTGAGTGTTCTTCAGGAAGTTGTGGATAACACAAAAAAACATTTTCTAAAGGGGAGATAAGAGTTATTGAGACCTCAACCAAAATGCCAAACCAAACTCACTGTCATCAAGTCGATTCAGAGGCATTTTGACCTAATAAGACAGAGTATAATTGGCCCTGTGGAATTCCAAGACTCTGCTCCTTACAGTATTAAAAGGCCTCGTCTCTTTCCAAAGGAGCAACTGGTCATTTTGAACTGCTGACACTGTGTTTACAAGTAACTACCTCATGAGGGCTACTCTGACTTACTCTAGTGAGAAATATGGACCAGTGCAAGTTATGAAATAAGTTTGTTAGGAGAAAGATCCATATCCATGAACAACAACTTCACAAGCAAACAACCCTCATGATCATAGATGAAAAAATTCTACAGTTAATTCTGCCCACAATTCAACTATATTAAAAAAAGTAATTCATTACAATCATGTGAGATTCGTGCCAGGGATTCAAGGGCGGTTCAACATCGGAAAAACAGTCAATGTAATACACCATATATACCAATGAATAAGAACTACATGATCATAACAAAAGAGGCAGAAAAAGCTTTTGACAATATCCAATACTCATTTCTACTCACCACAATAAAAGCCATATATACAAAAAAAAAATCATGCTAAATGGTGAAAAACATTTCCCAAGAATGGGAAACCTAGACAAAGATGTCCCGTATCGCTACTCTTTTTTGGAAGTTTATCCAGAACACTTAAATATCAGAAAGAAATTAAATACAAACAGGTAAAGAAGTGAAACTCTCATTATTTGCAGATGATCAATTCTATATTTAGAGAACCCCATAAAAAGATAGTTCAAGAATCTCTTGCCTGATATTTTTTAAGTATATTGATGGAAGTCTTTTCTTGCCTGCTCATTGTGGTATTTTGATCTTTATATTATTGCTGCTTTATCCTTACTACTTCATCTAGTTTTTGTTCTTTATTGTTTCTATTGGATTAACAGTTTATCAAGTACAGAAGGAGTGGATTCAGAGAGATAAAAACTGATGCAAGGATCTGTGGCAAATTTACAGTGGGTGGGGAGGAGATAGGGAGGGTGAGATTTGGGGAGTAAACAGTGAAGGTGGAAGGAGAAGGGAACACGAACTGAATGTGATTATGTAGCTCATTTTAAAGGTGACTTAGTCATGGGGGGAAAAAGAAAAAGTTCTGAAATTATTGTGGCAATGATTGTAATATTCTCCTCACATGATTGGATTGTATGATGTGAATTATGTGCCAACAAAAATAAAGATTATTGTAGGCAATTTAGAAATTGAGTAAAGCGGCAGGTAACAAGATTAACAAACAAATGGATTGGATTCCCCTATACCAATAAAGCAATCCCCAAAAAGACACCAAGGAACAATACAATTTACAAGTCACACAAAAGATGAACTACTTAGAAAGAAACATAACAAAAGACCTACACAAAGAAAACTACAAAACACTACAAAAAACCAAGAGATCTACACAAATAGAAGTGTATAAACAAGTAGACTCAAAACTGTAAAAATGTCAAAACTATCTAAAGCAATCTATAAATACAATGCAATTCCAATCCAAATCCCAACTTACCTTCCTTTAAGAAATGGAAAAAACTAATAACCAATGTCACATGAGGAAGGAAGAAATCCAGGAGAAGCAAAGAACTCCTTTAAAAGAACACAGGTGGAGGGCTGAGCCCCAGTGGCATAGTGGTTGTGTGCGGGACTGCGGCCCACTGGGACAGAGGTTCAATTCCAGCAGTGGGGCTGGGCCTCCTACTCCCACCACCAGAGAGCAGTGATGCCCCCCAAAAAAAAAAAAAAAAAGAACACAGATGGAGACCTAGCACTACCTGACTGCAAAACCTATCACACAGTCCAAGTAGTCAAAAATAGCCTGATTCTGGCACAGTGGCAGATATACAGACCGATGAAACAGTACAGAAAATCAAGAAATAAAAGCATCCACCTACAGAAGATGGTCAAGAAAACATCAAAAAAACATTTAATGAGCAACGACAAATCTTCAACAATAGATGTTGAAAAAATTGGATCTACAACTGCAAAAGAATGAAGATCCAGGGGCTGAGCCCCGGTGGCGTAGTGGGACTGTAGCCCACTGGCTTGGCGGTTCAAATCCAGTAGCAGCAAGGGTGGGTAGCTCCCACGACCACCAGAGCGCAGTGATGCGCCCCCAAAAAACAAAAACAAACAAACAAAAAAGAATGAAGATCCACACCTCACCCATACCAAAAAAAAGATTTCAAGATGGATTGCAAGCTTAAATGTAAACCTCAAAGGTATAAGGATCATCAATGAGAAAATTGAGACACATTTAAGAGCACTATTGCAGGGCATAGTCAGGCTACCAAGCATGAAAAAGGTATCACACACAGCAGATCAAAAAAATAAATGACTGGGACTTATTAAAAATAAGACACTTATACATATCAAAAAAAAAAAAGCAAGAGTCTACAAAATGGGGAGGGGAAGCCTTTAGCAACAACACAACAGAAATGGGATTAATCATTAAAATATATAAAATTCTGCAACATTTCAACAAGAAACAAAAGATCCAATTAAAAGGTAAGCAAGATACATGAAGAAAGAATTCACCAGAAAAGACACTCAAACGGCTAACACATAAGAAAAGGATGTGATGAGCAGTCATTTGAGCGATTTACATCAAGACAATGATGAGATACCACCTTACACCTACACAAAAGCAAAATTCAAAGAAAAGAAAACAAATGCTGGAGAGGCTGTGGAGGGATCTGAACTGTCATACACCACTAATGGCATGGCAAACATGCATAACCATTATGGAAAGCAATATCTGAAACAACTAGGAATGGAAACATCACATGACCCAGCAATATCTCTGGGTGGACATATACCTCAAAGAAGCAGGAGAAGAACGGGAACAGGCATATGCATCCTTCATGTTTACAGCAGCAAAGTCCACAATAGTAAAAATCAAATTCCCGTCAATAAATGAATGGCTAAAGAAACTCTGATACATACACACAGTAGAATACTATGTATCATTTAAAACAAAGGTGCTAAAACCATGGACCACCCAATGAATGGAAGGAGCTGGAAACCAGGTCAAGGTGGGAGGAAGGATGCTTGTACATCTCAGAGAAAGCAGTTACATTTCTGATAGTGGGAAAAATGGGAAGAGCAACCTCCCATCAAGAAGAAATGTTTAGCAATACTTACATAGAAGTCAAGGGGAGAACACATGCCACGATAAATTCCTAATTGGACACTTTAGACCTAGTTTCTATCCAGCCCCTGGTGACCCTGGCAAGTCCTACAGCTTACTTGGACTTCAGACAGTGTCCTTTCAAAGCACATAACATCCTTCATGGATCACACCAAGAAGATTCAATATGAAACCCCACTAAGTGAACCTGACTTTACTCAAACTCACCTGAAGCAGATTTAAGGGACCGACATTCTCATGGACAAAAGTCCTCATGTGAAGGGGAACAGAGCTATGCAAGACATCTACACATACACTGGAAAACAGGTAACACCATCAAGAAACTCCCCTTTCAATTAGCTGGCAGATCTCGTCATAACACCACTATATTATATCAGTTCTAAACATAAGGAATGACTACATCACAACAGCCAAATCACTGAGAATCATGGCTAAGTAAGTGGGCACACAACTTGAACCATGACAGTAAACTTCTTGTAAATTTGACACATGTATACACTTCCTAAAATAGATATAATCTCTAAATAAAGACTATTATAAAGTCAAACTTGCACCTAACACAATACAATAAACACAGTGTGATGGTTGGGGATTGTGTCAAGTACACACTCCTGGATAACCTATCAATTGGGTCACACCCTGATGACACTTTCTTCATGTCATAAGCATCTTTGTAAAAGAGTAAGAAATACTGGGATATCTAGCTCTCTCTCTCTCTCTCTCACACACATCCTTCCTGCTTTATGGGACTTTGCCCCACCTGGGGCCACCCAACCCTGAGAGCCATCGGCACCCTGACATGTTTCCACTGACTTTGGGATCCAGGAGACTGCACTGAATAGCTTGTGATCTTCCTGTTCCATGCTTCACCTTTCTGCATCATGGATCAGTCTGCAGCTATGGAAGTCTGAAGACAGTCCTGACTTGCACCGGATTTAAGAACTTGAACTGAACTAGATTGGAATGCTTTCTTGATAAGAAATCACTTTTTTAATATAAAGCTATTTCTTATACATATAATTAATGTCACTGGATTTGTCTCTATAGAGAACTTGCCCAATACACACAGGTATAACCAAAAACACTCTAGCTTCATTTACATCTTATATTTTGTAAGAAGCAAAAAGCAAAAATAATTTGAAACATGTTCATAACAATCATATTCCCTGCTACTGCAGATGGCTGCATGGCCATGGTGGTAATTAAAACTGCCTTCTTCCACCAGGCGTTCCATATTCCCTTTGCCCTCAGCAAGCCCATCAGCTGGTCAAGGACCTGATGACTCACTTTCATTGAGAAAGTAGTCATGTCAGAAATGGAATGGCGAATTTTGCACTGAATTTAATCACAAGGCACAACAAAACTAAAAGATATCTTATAGAAGCTCCTGTACTCCAGACATCCTTTTTTTTTTTTTTTTTTAAACCAAGATTATGTAGTATCAACCCAATTTCCTCTTGATAATCCGGCTCAATCAAGCACACTAGCTAATACATTAACTCTCCAACAGGACCAGGTAACATTCTTAACAACCAGGTCAATGGTACCAGTATTTTGTCTCCAGGTGGGAGTAGTATTTCTCCCCAAACCCCCATATTTGCAAAGCATATAGCTGCAGCAATAAAGAGCAAAAATTTCCAAGTGAGTCACTGAAAGTAATAGTGAATGGTGTCACTTCCATACCTACTCCTTAGTTTTCAGCTGTGTCAATCCTGATTATGAGAGAAACTATAGTAGATTTTGGCACTGGCTTAGAGCATGCATAAGATATGACCCCAATCCCTCCTTGCAGGTTAGTTCCACTTAACTAGCATAATGGTTGGATCTTCTGAAGGTCACTGTACAGTTATATCAATTTCACTGTTTCAGTATAACAAGAAACATGGTAAAACCCATGATTTCCATAAGCAGAGACCCATGGAATAATTCTATTTGCCTTGAGTGAATCTCTTAACCCAAGGAAATATTGTATGGAATACAATGACAAGTCAATAGCAACCTAAAAATCTAGATATGGTAGTTTGGGCAAAAGCTTTGCATGCAAAGAAGGCAAATTCATATCTAAGCGTAAGTGAATGTTCCATTAAGAACAAAACCCTCTTTTCCAGGATGGAAGTAGTCATATATAATTCACCTGCCACCAAGTTGCTAGCTGTTAACTGGAAAAATGGTTCCCTATCACAGACTTAGTGTTGTTCTTTGTTGTGAGTAGACTGGACACTTAACAGTGATGGTAGTCAAATAGAGGAAGTCAAGGTTGCTAAGACCATGCATAACCTCCATGCCTGCTGCCAGCATCACCATGTTCTTGAGCCCATAAAGCAAAGACTGCAGTGGATGGATAAAGAGATTGACTAGTTGCTATAAAATATTGTATCCTATCCACTTGCTTGTTGAAAGTCTTCTTTCTCTGCCAAGGTCACCCTATGGTGAGGATTTACACAAGACACAATATATCTTCACTTTACAGAGGTTTATCCACATATTTCCAAAACTTCCTTGCCACCAATTTCCTGTCCAAGGCCCTGACCATCCAACCACATTGGCCACAGTTCATGAAACAGTTACAATCACACATCTGGACATTTTTCCATCCATGCAACGTGAACAACCAAGGGTACTTGCTCAATGCACCAGAAAAATAAAATATGCATCTGAAACGTCATAAAATTTACATACTATATTCATCAAAAAGACTTTATCAAAAGAACAAATGAGGCAACCTACAAGCTAGGAAACCAACATCAGAAATATAACAAATAAGGGTCTAGTACTGAAAACATAAAGAACATTTTTATGATTTGACAACAAAAAGGTTTCAACCCAATCAAAAAACAAAGCTTACAAAGTACATGGCCTACATTCTACTGAAGTGAGCAACAGCTGAGATATGCAGGCCTGTGGGCAGTCATCTAAGATAGAATGATTGGCCTCTAGATGTCAGGAATTAAAAAGTAAGAAAGAAACTAAAATGACAGATTAAAAACAAGTCTACAAGTATGAAAAGCTACCAAGTCATAACTTACCTACCCTGAAACTAGAAGAACAAGATAGTGGCTGGCCACCTACAACCACAAACCAATCTAACCAAGGGCCTAACAGATGATTCTGGTTAGAACAGGGAAAAAAATACACAAAATGCTATTTCTTTAACATGGTCAGACAAATTGTAAATAAGCTTATTCATTTTTTGTTTGTTTTTGCTTTATTTCCTCCAGTATTTTATTGAGATATAATTCATATATCATGCACTTCCAAAGTTGAGCCATATTTAAAGAGTTGTAAATACATCACCACAATTAGTTCCAGAACCCCCTCCACCCTCCTGGATTCATTATTTGCTCCCCATTTCCCGCCACCTATCCCACAACCACCCTTGCAAACCCAGTAAGCCACTACAACAGTTGTTCTCTCTATATATCTGCCCATCCTAAACTTCATAGACTATAAAACATAATGGGAAAAAAATGAAGACAGCAAATACACTAAAAAAAGAAAGCAAAGACCCATAAACGAGGTTAAAATAAACCAAAGGAAAAAAACCTTGTCCAAAAAAAAAATAGGAACCACCTTTGAGGTATATTTGGTATACAATTCACACACTTAAACTATAGAGCTGAATTGTTTATAGTGTCACCGAGGTTGCAACCATAACATTTTAGAATGTTCTCATTTTTCTAAAAAGAAACGTCATACATAATAAGAGTAGAGGACCTGTGAGAACTGGCTTGGTAAGCACTTTAACTTTGAAGCCAGGTTCTGATGAATATCTGAAGCATCCAGACACAGAACTGTAATCTGAGATAAATATGAAAAATGCTGTCTCTGAGCCAAAGCTGAAATGACTATGAAAGGAACTATGCCAGAGACCCAAGGACAAACTTAGTAACTAACTAGAAGGCAGTCTGACCATCTACAAAACTTCAACCCCTTCCCTTTGATTATGTCTTTACAAACTAGAAGTATTCCAGTAAATTATATTCATCCTCAACTCATACAGGGAATTCTCCTTGCTCTAATGGCGTATCTTGTTTATACTTAAGGTATCCATCTCACCTCGAGAGAAGCATGGGCTTCATTTATTTTTGAAGTGACATGATGCTGTAATAAAACTTTGGCTTATGTCTCTGCTGCTATGTGGATGTGAGTGTGTGAGCACTACTTAACGCTGTCTCCTTACAAATCATCCAAAGGTCATTGCTAGTTCCCCCAAGGATGACAAGCCAGTGACAAATGCCACAGTTTCTCTGTATTAATCTTCAAAGTTCTCCCCCAACTCCCAGTTCAGGGGTCTACTTTCTACTTCTGTAGAACTGTTCGATTTGAATATTTGATGTCAGTAGTACTGTTATGGTTAAAGTTGCATTCATTGTCAATTTGGCTGGGCTATGTTTCTCAGTAGGGCTGTCATAAACCATTGTCTTTTTGAGACACAAAATAGAGATGGGTTAAGGTAGAGGTGGAGTAAAACAAATGCCATAACACTTGGGAGAGCTTCAAGAAGCCAGAGAGCAGAAGCTGTAAAAACAAGTATCTTGCTACACAAAGAGACAAGTACTATTCTCAAGCCAATGCTCTGAATTCAACTTTCTAGCCTCCGGTGGGCTATCTGGTAAGCATCAGCTTGCTAAACACGAGGTTGGTAGTTCAAAAGTACTAAGTGTTTCAAAGGGCAAAGATGAGGATCTCTGCACACATAAAGATTTTTATCCTCAGAAACTCAATTAAGGTCACTATGAGTCTGAATCTACTCAATGGTATGGGAGGTTACCCTCCTAAATGGATAAAAGAGATTTGTTGTTAAAGGTATTTCCTTTGTGGTATATATCTTGTACACCAGAACTACATAACTAAAACAAAGGTGATTACTGCCTGTAGGCTGTAAAACAATACATCCACTTGGAAAACATGCTTCCTCAAACAATCAAGAACAGAAATACCATAGTTCTAATACATCCTTGTCTGTACTCAATATCTATCTTAAAAGAAAAAGGAACACAGGACAAACAGATGTGTGCACACTCACATTTATCACAGCACTGTTCACAGAAGCAAGAAGATGGAAACGATTTGAATACCCATCAGTAGAAGACAGGATAAACTGGTTCATACACAAAAGAGAATACTATGCAACACTAAGGAATAATGACGTGAATCATTATTGAACCTGATGGACATTATGCTGAGTGAAGTTAGTCGATCACAAGTGGACAACTAGTTTAAGAGACTACTGTTATTTTAAAAAATCAAGATAAAGGTTTTCATATCAAAAGAAACCCATGATTACAAGGGGTGGGAGATAAAAGGAAGGGAAATAATAGGCTAGAGGATAAGCAGACTAGATGATAAAGACCAGAACCAAACTCACTGCCCTCCAGCCAATGAGAACTCATGGAGACCCTAGAGAACATCCTATTACGTGGGACACTGAAGACAAAGTGGGCAGGGCAGGGCAGGCCATTAAGAGGTTTAAGCTGTTGAATGCAAAAATGATGATCTGAAAAACATATCCCCACCTAATTCACAATAAAAAGTAAGAAGACTAAGTAAGACAGTGTTTAAAGGATAATTTATAAATGAGAAGACTTAGAAAAGATCTAAAAATAAATTTTCTAAGCTTGTCTTATAGAATCTGAAACAGAACAGCATATAAAATCTGAGAAGAGCAGTAGAAAGGAAATACTAAGAGAGAAAAAAATAAAGAGTCAACAAAAATGAGAGAAAAAAGAAAGCCATCCCAAAACTGTCTCTAAAAGGAAGTTTAAAAATCAACAATATTGACAAATTTCCAGCTACAATGGCCAAAATAAATAGACTATGCAAATTATAAAGAGTGAAAAGACCAGACTACTGACCTAGCAAACCTCAAGATTCACACATCACAGAGACAGAGACTCCCCGAGGGAACATCCATCTCGTTAAGGAGGGAATTTTAGGGAACTTTGACAGAATAAAAGTAATCTTCGTTAGGCTCACAATTGTTGTTGGCTTCACAACTTGGCCATTATAAATTCAAATTTCAAAAAAAACTTTACAATGACAAAACTTATAAAAGTAATCTATTAAAATGGCACTTGGTTAATAGATAACCAATATATGATATAATTCAGAAAATACCTAGAAAATAGCTAACACTAGCAGTGAGTACATTCCAGACAATTTTAAAAGAAATTGCCTGTGTGAATTCATGGACTCTATAATAATGCTAAGAAATAGATGCTATTTTTAAAAGAAATAAATAAGTTTAACATATACAGATTTATATGTATGTCCATGCAAGAAAAAATGTCTGAATATGCACACAAAAATTATAATAGCAATTAAGTCTTGAGAGAAAAATAAAATTAGGGTAAGCAGTCTTCCAAGATTTCCACTTTAAAGTTATACAATTCATAAGAAAACATTCACTTATTCCCCCTACATTAAAATGATCTGAAACAAAATGCATCAATATAAAAAGCTGAATTACATGTAGTATGAAAGAATGAAAAGAGGAATGTTACTTGCATCCAAAGGGAAATGCATGTATCTGAGATGTCCAGTAAATACCAGATCAAGCTTACAAACTACTAAAACGTCAGAAGAGCCTAATACCTGGTTGCTTGCCCCAGACCCAGCTTTCAAGGATTGATTTGGCCTTATATGCAGGCACCGAAGTTTCTTCTTCATCTTTTTTCTCTTTATCGTTCAGCTCTTCTTTCTTTGTTCCACTTTGACTATCAACACCATCATCTAGAAAAGTAAAAAATCGTAAATATTTTCCCAAACACAGCATTCCCTCATTCTCTTGTCAAATGTCCATTCCAGAAGTCAGTGGACTACACTATACATATTGAATGGGCATGTAAAAAGACATGAGTACATGAACCATAGCTTTGAACCGTGCATGGTAATTTACATAGAAAGGCATGCCGGGATCTTTTTCATAGAAAAATCAACATACAACTGAAATTCTCCCTTGAAATCCTAATATGGTTCACAACTCAAAAAATACTTAGGCTTTACACTAAATTAGTTGGATTATATAAGATACCCTTTACTGGTGTTTCCTGATACTTATATACGTCAGGGAAAGGAAATACAGAGTGTGGCAGTCGTCCAATCTGGTGTCAATGTGAGGATGGAGAGTGTAGATGTGGAGACTAGCCTGTCAATCTGGAGCTAGCCAATGAGACCTCTGTGTGGACATGGCCACTCCCCTGAGAATTCTGGGAAATGTGGGTTAATTCCTTCTTGAAGGCAGAGACACTCTCTCTCTCAGTTCACCCCCTTGGAGACACTTGACTGACAAGGCGGCTCCCTGAGAAGCCACATGGACCTACTCTGATGCAGCCAGAAACCTGGATCTAGAGAAGCCACCTGGAGACTTCTGCCAGCCCTGAGATGCTTACACCACTGGGTCCAAAGACTTTCTACCCATTGGCTGCGGCCATTCTGCATTTGGCTTCATTGCATGTGTTTCATGAGTCTGAAGAGGATTTTATAGATTGGTAGTGGACATATGGGCTAATATTGGACTTATGGATTTGATCTGGACTGGACTGAGAGGTTTTCTTAATGTACAGTTGCTCTTGTACATAAAACGCTTTCTTATACACATGTGAGTTTCTATGGATTTGTTTCTCTAGTCTACTCAAACTAACACACAAGAGTAGTAATTTTTAAAACATTTTTAACTCTATTTAAAGCCATGTCATCCAAGGTGGGCGACAAGTTGGACTGGTAACAGCATACTCCACTAACAAATGAGAATCCCGGTTACCAGGGGCACTGCTACTAACACAAATACAAAGTATAACTCAGGAACATGGAGACAAAAAAAAAATCATGACTTTTCCCACTAGTGGTGGACCTGTGGGTATGTACATCCACTATGAAAATCAACTTGGCAATAACTAAAAGAGATGGAAATTGAGCTATCATACAACCCAGCAAAACCCCCTCCTTGACATATACCGAGAAAAGGCAAGAAACAAACCACATTCAGACATCTGTGCTCCAAAGTTCACAATTGCAAGGAGTTGGAAACAACCCAAATTTCCATCACCGTATGAATGGATAAAAATACCATGGTACAGGGCTGAGCCCCAGAGGCGTAGTGGTTGTGCGCAGGGCTTCGGCCCACTGGGTTCAAATCCAGCTCCTGCTCCCACCACCAGAGGGCAGTGATGCCAAAAAAAAAAAAAACGGTGGTACATACATACAATGGAGTACTACGCTTCGCTAAAAAGCAGTGAGGAACACATGAAACACACCACCACATGAAAAGAACTGGAGAAAATTATGCTAATTGAAATAAGCCAAGCTCAAAAGGACAAGTACAACATGAGTCCACTGAGGTAAGCAAAAACAAAAAATGCAAAAAGGGACATATGGGAAGAGCTACTAAATACATACATGCCTAGGGTGAGGTCCTACAGGTACTACAGCAGGTGCCAACCAGCACAGGAATAAGTACAGCAGCTAACTATAAGAAGGGAGAAAAACGGGATGGCTGGGAAACAGAATACTAAACCACCCATGGGGAAGGTATTGTCTCTATCTCCACTGGAGGGAGAGACGGGTCAGACTTCAACCCAGCACGCCGACATGAATGCAACATACAGACATGAATCAGGGAACAAATGGAGAGGTCAGCAGGGTCGGCCCCAATTACATGAGCACCCCCAGCCCCCACCCCAGAGGAATGCACTTCAGAGAACAGCACTGAAGCTGCAGCTCAGGAAGTGGGGTGCATCTGATCAGGAGCAAATGAAGAGAGAAGGACAGAGCGGAACACACCCTGGTGCACCAAGCCCTGAAGACAATATTCTGGCCCAGAGCAGCCAATGCATAGAGAAGATCACAGGGCCAGCCCCATCACAGTACAGGACGACGTGTCCCTCACTCACGTGTAGCGCTGAGAGGGATAGCACTGGGGACTGTGGGAGATGGGGCCGATCGGACCCCACCACACGAGGGTGAGCAGTAAGGGGAGCAAAGCAAGGAAGTCCTCAAGGAATGCCCAAAGGTGGACTTGGGGGTCAGGGCATGGCATCCCAGCAGACTCTACTGGAAAACACTCCTAAAGGTCAATGGCTAGACCTGGAACTGTGAGAGGGCTTTTTGGTTTGTGTTGTTGGTCTTTCTTTTCCTCTTTTTTTAATTTATTTTTTGTATTAGCTGTTGCTGATTATTTTTGTCTTCTTTTTTGTTACGTTTTGCTCTGCTTTTTTTTTTTTGCGCCTATTATTGGCTATGCATATCTAAGGGGACAAGATAAGGTGGGATGAACAATTCAGAAGAGAGAACAATTCAGACTGATGGTGCGGGGAGAACACGGGAGAGGGAGAGATGGGAGGAGCGAGAGGGACGGAGGGAGGTGCCAATGACAAGGGAAGAATAAGTGATCAAAAATCGACGACAAGGGCATAAAATTCTTGAGGGTGCTCAATCAAGGACAAAAGGAATTGCCAAAACCCAAATGAAGGCGAAACGTGATAGTGTGATAAGAGAAAAAATAAAGAAATGGGAGGCATAGGACAGTTATAGAGGTATGTACATTTGTAAATACATTTATATACAATGACAAGTGCGTAGAGCTATGTACATATATTTCTTATAAAGTACTATGGTAGCAGATGGACAATGGGCCTCCACTCACCCTTAACACAAGAACAATTTGTTCTACTAACATGGCATTCTGTGATGTTCACTTTTCTTGAAGCAATCACTGAAGACAAAATGGATGCACAAGCAGATGTGGTGAAAAAAGCTGGTGCCCAGCTATGAAAAGATAGTGCCTGGGATCTTAAAGGTTTGAAGATAACAAGCAGCCTTGTAGATGAGAAGGAACAAAGTCGACATGGAAGAAGCACGTCAGCCTGTGTAATCATGAGGTGGTGTCAATGGGACCAGGTATAAGGCATCAAACCCCAAAACAAAACAAACAAAAAGCATTTCAATGGGAATGAGGGAGAGAAGAGTGGAGACCCAACACCCATCAGTGTCAGTTGGACACCTACCTCCCTGTTAGAACAGCCACAGGGAAAAAAGAACCAGTCAGGGTGCCGTAGAGCAACAATGACATACAATCTTCTATTTCAATGGTTCTCAACCTGTGGGTCGTCATCCCCTTGAGGGTAGAACGACACTTTCACAAGGGTCACCCAATTCATAACAGTGGCAAAATTACAGCTATGAAGTAGCAACTAAGGGCCACAGCATTAGGAAGGTTGAGAACAATGGTTCTAGTTCTTTAATGCTTCCCCCATCCCACTACCATGACCTCAATTCTATCTTACCAATCTGGCAAGACCAGAAATGTATACTGGTACAGATAAGAGCTCAAAATGTAGTGAATCCACAACAGATAAACCCCTTGGGACCAGTAAGGGGAGAAGCGATGCTAGGAGAGTAAAGGTGAGGCAGGGAGGAAGTAAGGGGGAACCGGTCACAATGACTGACATATGGCCCCCATCCCAGGGGAACAAACAGCAGGAAAGTAGGTAAAATGACACAACAGTTAATGTAAAACATGAAAAAATAATAATAATTAGTAAATTATCAAGAAGGCATGAGGGATGGAGGCAGGGTGGGGAAAGGAGAGGAAGAAATGAGGAACTGATGCCAGGGGCTCAAGTAAGAAGAAAAATGTTTTGAAAAAAGATGATGACAACATACATAAAGATATGTTTTACAAAATGGATATATGTATGGGTTGTGATAAGAGCTGTAAGAGTCCCCAATAAAATAAAATTTTTAAAAATTATACCCCTAAAAACAAAAATAGTGACTTTTAGTCACTGACAATTTTAAATTTCATATGAACAAATGTAATGAAATTTCTTACACAGAAATTTAACCTTTAACCTTAAATTCGAAGCATACAGCACCAAGATCTCATGAAATTGTTTTCTAGCCTAATTAGAAAGATATACCTAATCCGTGAAAAAATCATTCCATATTCAGATTATAGAAAATACTTCCTTTTTTGTGGGCATCACTGACCCCTGGTGGTGGGAGTAGGAGGCCCAGCCTTGCTGCTGGATTTGAAACTCCAACCCAGTGGGCCACAGTTCCATGCACAACCACTACGCCACCGGGGCTCAGCACGAGAAAATACTTCTTAAATAAAATACCAAAACACAAAAAGAGAAAATATGATGGATCTGACTGTATCAAAATTGAAATTTTTACTAAGAATACCATAAGCAAAAAGCATCAGAAGTGTTATAGAAAGTGAGGAAAATTATAAAAAGGGAAATCTGTATGGCTAACACTCTCAAGGGATAGTCAAATGTTTAGAAAGCAAACACCTCCCTGCCATAGGTGCCTCTGATTGACAGTAACCCTGCAGGTCGGAGCGGAACAGTTCCGTGGGATTCCCAGTGCTGTCCGACTTATAAAAGAAAACTGTCTCCATCCTTCTCTTCAGGAGTGATTGATAGTTTCAGACCACTAACCTTGCACTTCAAGCCCAATGGGCTGAGACACCAAGGCTCTTCGTATTCAGAAAAACACAGAATGAAATATTACTTCAAACTCACCAAATTGGCCAATTTTAAACGGCTAAACTATGTACTCTGAAGCAGCATGTCTTTTCTCTAACTTGGCTTTGTTCACTTATATATGTCCTGTCTAAACCGATGTCTGCCATGTAGTGTCGCAATCAAAAATCTGTTCAATAAATAATGCCAAATGTAGATAGAAATGCAAAGTCAAACTTTTGATAAAGGATAGAATAATTAGAAAGATCAGTGAGAGGATTAGAACACTTACACAAAACTAGTAAATGACTACAAATATCAAAAATCTAGCGAACTCTCTCTCCAACAAGAGAACTTATATTCTTATGCAGTTGTACACATGTAAACATTTTTCAGAATAAACAAATCTAAGGACACAAAACAAGTCCCGATGAGTTTTTAAGAAAACTAAAATTATACAAAGTATGTTTTCCAATCAAATTGGAATAAAGCTAGAAATAACACATTTTAAAGCTGGGATAAAATAAAAACATGTTGTCACACTACTATAAGAAAGTCAAGGGCTGAGCCCTAGTGGCGTAAGTGGTTGAGTGCGGGACTACGGCCCGCGGGCTTGGCAGTTCAAATCCAGCGGTGGCTCTCAGGAGCAGCACTGGGTAGCTCCCATGACCACCAGGGGGCAGTGATGCAATCCCCCCCAAAAAAAGTCAAAAAGTGAAAGCATTTTCAGGATGTTGGGCTGAGCCCCGGTGGCGTAGTGGTTGTGCGCGGGACTGCGCCCACTGGGACGGAGGTTCAATTCCAGCAGTGGGGCTGGGCCTCCTACTCCCACCGCTGGAGAGCAGTGATGCCCCCCCAAAAAAAAAATTTTTTTTTTCGGGATGCAGTGATGGCAATATTTAGAGGGAAATTAATAATAATAAACTCAACTCAGCCTTAAAAACTATATACATTAAAATGCATCTATAAATTATTTTTAATAAAATGCACACATAGCATCCTATAAAGTTAGCTATAATAAAATATCTATATCAGAGGGTTTTATTGAATTTTCATAATTACACACCTAAGTAACATGTTGTGGTAAATGATTCCCTTTAAGCAGTTTTTTGGATGTTTCTTTTGAAAAGCTGCTTAACAAAATTTTTTCCCTAAACCTTAAGAAGTTACATTTGCCAGATAAGCTGTAAGCAACTTGACTTGATACTTTTTGTTTTGTTTTGTTTTTGATTTGACAGTTTTTGTCCACCCTTGGATTATAGTGCATTCTGTGATTTGATCTATTTTATGCACTTAAGAGGGGTTATGTCTTTTTACTATGTAAATTGAGAGACTTGGGAGTCCACCTAGGGTATCGGTCGGGTCATGATCCTATTCAGAGATCCATGGCTTGAAAATGACAAAAACACTTATATAAGGGGGCTTTCCAAAAATTGGTGGAAATGGAATTTTTCCACACACTTTTTGAGGATCTTTCATATAAGCTGTCAAGCCCAAGGAGGCTTTTTACATGCAAGCAGACAGATGAGGTCAGGAACCTCCTAAAATTGCTGAAACACTTGCAAAGGGCTGTACCACTGAAGAAGGTAAGGAGCCCCTTGGAACCTTGTTGCAGAGCTGGCAACAACAGCTCGGAAGGGGGCCTGCGTCACAAAACTGCCAAAAGGAACATTGCTAAGGAAGCTGAGCAGCTTGCCACACTATGATCTGGGCAAGCTGGAAACAGAAAAACCAAAAGCAATCTGAGTGATAAATAGGGCTACTTTTGGAAGCAGCAAAAGTTCTGCTCTGATAGAGCTAAAAGCTAGAAAGCGAAGAGGGAGGGAAAGGAGGTCTACTCTAAAGGACCCAAGGAGGGTCCACAAATGAGGACTCCCGCATTTTCAAGACAGGGCCTTTCATATAAGCTGCCACAGGGAGCGAAGAGGGCTGTCTGGTACTGAATGAGAGGGATGGATGTGCTCTCCACTTCAGGGGAGCCACCAGACGGCCTTACATGCTTCCCGATCCTGATCCTAAGTTGTTCCTCTTATCTCCAAGTTGATTGTGATTCAAAGTTGTGGACTGTTACTTTCTTGTAACAAAGTAACTGTGAGTATGGTGCTGGTCTGTGTAGCCATGGCAATGAATTATTATACCCACAAAGTAGAGTATTAAGGGAAAGGCTATCAGAATGATGAAAAGGTTCGCAGGATGTATGCCTCACCTTCACCTCACAGGAAGAATCTTTGGGCTTGATCCTGACTCTTACCCTTAGGGAAGTCAGAGAATTTGTAACACAGTGCCACACATATTCACTGATACTTAGAGAGGATAAGAAACAACAAAACAAGAAACGAAGTTCAGTTCACAGGCCAAAGGCTTTCAAAAAGTGTTTTATACACTCACAAAGAAAGAGAAATGTCAAAAATGATTGTCTCCACTGAAACTTAGTATATAATAATCAATACTTATATTTAGCCAAGGTAGGACATATTTCAAAATTTAAAAGAGTATTAAACAGAGGTCCTAGAACCTTCAAATAAGATTTTTAAAGAAGATTACAATTGCAGAAACATGGTTTAGCAATCAAAATGGTTTCAATTCACAAAGAATAAATCTCCTTTATAATATTAACTAGAATTTTAGTTACTAATTATGATCAATCATTGCTGTTTCAATAGCACAATCCAATTTTACAAGTTGAAAAACATTAGCTAAAGGTCCTTACCTTTTCTGGGAACAAGCTCTCCATTCAGTGTCCCTTCAGTTCCATGATGTACAATTTCTCCATCTTTTACCATCTCGTTCCACAGACCACAGAGCCCATCTCTTGTGAATGCAAGCTAGGAATAAATTACAAAATAATCATAAGTGTTGGATTTTTTATAGAATATTTTTTAATAAATCATTTTATCGGAGGCTATTATAGCCTTTATAACAATCCATATATCAACTGGATGAAGCATATTTATACATATGTTGCCATCATCATTTTCAAAACATTTTCTTTCTACTTGAGCACTTAGAATCAGCTTCTATTTTCCCTCCCTCCCCCATCCTGTCACCTTGTGAAGCCTTGATCAATTATAAATTATTATTGTTTTCATATCTTACACCATTCGCTGTCTCCCTGTACCCATTTTTCTGCTGTTTGGTCCCCTGGGGGGGGGGGGGTGTTGTATGTCAATCATTGCAATTGGATCCCCTTCTTTCCCCCTTCATCACCCACTTTCCCCCTACCCTCATGGTATCACTATTCCCATTACTGTTCCAGAGGGGTTTGTCAGTCCTGGATTCTGTGAGTCAAGAGCTCTTATATGCAACAGTGTGCATGTTCTGGTCTGAGTTTGCACGATTGAATTGAAGTCATGATAGGGGGAGGGAGGAAAAATTGAAAATCTAGAGAATATTATGTTTTTGCACCCTGGCTGATTCATCCTTCCTTGTGGAGAATGATTTATTTTTAAAACTCACATCTCCTCTGATTCAATCATTCATCATTTAATAAAAAACACCTAGGAATAACATGTAAGTGAAGAGATATAGTAAGGAATCATGTATGTTTGATACCAAATCTTGTGCAAGATATAAAAAAAAATGAAGATACTGTATACACTCAAGTATAAGCCAAGTTTTTCAGCACATTCTTAATGTGGTTTTTGTGATAAAATTAGGTGCCTCAAGAGGTCTAAACACAAGCATCTAATAATAATAAACACAAGCATGTAATAATAATTATCTATGAAAAGGTGGGAATAAATTCAGGAACATAAAGTTATAGGCTTAGTACTAAGGCCAGCAGCTGGACCTTGGGTCCCCACCCAGTCACTCCCTCAGTGCAAGAACATTTTGTTCTATGAATCTGGCCATGATGCTCACCGGCCCAAAATGATCACTGAAGTCAAAAAGATGCATAAGTGAATGTGGTGAAGAAAACGGATGGCACCCAGATATCAAAAGATATATAGTCTGGGGTCTCAAAGCTTGAAGATAAACAGCCAAGTAGCCGAGAAGTACCCAGGTCCACACGGAAGAAGCACAGCAGCCAGTGTGGCCGAAAGGAGTCAAAGGGATCAGGTCTCAGGCATCAAACAGGAAAAACCATATTACTGTGTACGCACTTTCCTGAGATGATCACTGAGGACAAGTGGGGACAGGAGAAAGAGTGGTGAAGATGGCTAATGGTACCCGGCCATCAAGGCATAAAGCCTGAGGCCTCAAAGGCCCGAGGATGAGGAAAGAGTGCAACAAGGCCTAACATAGAAGAAGCACACAAGCCTGTGCGACCATGAGGAGTGGAAAGAACCAGGCTCTCAGACATCAAAGAACAAAAAAACATATCGTTAAGTGACCACCCTTCTGTCATGATTGCTGAGGACAAAAGGGTGCAAGGCAGACAGAACTGAGAAAACTGATGGCACCCAGTCACCAAACAATAAAGTAGCTGGGATCTTAAAGGCTAGAAGGTGAATAATTGGCCATCCAGTGCAGAAACAGCAAAGCCCACATAGAAGAAGCGCACCAACTTGTGTGATCACGAGGGGTCGAAGGGAGCAGAAAACATCAAAGAACAAGGATTAAATCAGTAAGAAAAAGGGGGATAGCAGGGTGGGAACCCAAAGCCCACTTGTGGCCAATTGGACACCCCCTTACAGGGGAGTTACAGAGGAGAGATGGGCCAGTGAAGTAGCAATGAAGCATAAAACCTTCCTCTATTTCCTGAAGGTTTCCTCCCCCCAACCATCACAGCCCCAAATCTGCCCTGCAGTTCCAGCTGGACTGGAGGAGGTGCACTGGTGGAGGTGGGAACTGGAAATGAGAGAACTCGGGGTGGGTGGATCCCTTGGGGTCAGTGGTGGGAATGAAGTTGCTGGATGGGTGGAGGGAGGGTGGAGTGGAGAGAGGAAGCCAGCTGTGGGGATCTGCAGACTGTCTCCTATCTGGAGGGCAGATATAGGGAAGAGTGGGCAGGGGGAGATATTGGGCAGTGTAAGATATGACAAAAGAATAATCATTGCAAAGTAATGAAGACTTGGGGGGGGGAGGTTGGAGGAGAAAGGAAGGGGGGCCCATATCGAGGGCCCAAGTGGAGGGGCAGATATTGGGAGAATGTCGATGAGGACAGGCAAGTGGGGGTGCTTGGCACAGTGTATGTAACTATGTATTGAACTAAGTATGATGGAAAGCAATGTCTGAGTGCCCAATAAAATGATAAATTAAAATAAAAAATTTTTTTAAAAATTAGGTGCCTCAGAGAATATTCAGGTTGGCTTTTACTCGAGTACATACAGAACACACTCACACAAAGAATAAACCAAAAATGAATAGCCATGCCAACTAAAGAGTGGCATGCTGATTTTTGCCAAAAACTAGATCCTCTCTAGATTCAAGAAAAGAAACAAATGAAAGATACTAGGGAAAAATGAAAGTAAGTCTCTGTACATAATTTCAGTTTTTATTTCTAAACACATAGATAGCTTTCATTTTCAAAAATTTAAACATTTTATCTAAATTTATTATTTGAAACAAGAAATTAACCTGAATATATATCAAAAAGGAAAATACTTCTGGGAAACATTGCACTAGGTAACTAATGGGAAATGTCTTAAAGAAATAAAAAATAATAATCTTTATTCATTGGTCTTATTAATAATCATAGAATTAATTAATTTATATACATTGAAACTAGAAACAAAGTTTAAATACAAAGTGGTAACAATATGAAAGACATTAAAAATTTTTTTAATTTGAAATGCACATAAGGACTTATATGCCCCCAAAAACTGGAATTTTTTTTTCAAAGCTATGTATTTAATTTATTTATCACCTTAACAATTTTTATCACCTTCACAATTATCTAAAAAAATATAACCTTGAGCAGGTTGCAAGGTTAGGGAGAGCTCTATCAGCCAGATATCTGATTCAAGGAGGTGGGGGAGGGTCAGGCCCAAAACGGCCACAGCAAGCCAACCTAACAAAAAGAATGACAGAATCAAGAGAAATGATGTTACATTCTTTGTCAAGATGTATCTTGAAATACAATGATGTCTGTGATAGGATAAAATCTATCGGCCTAAAAAGATACTGAGTTAATACTCAAATTTATGCACCATCCTCTAAAGTTAATGATGAAGAGAGTGAAGAACTCTAGCAACGTCTTTAATATGAAATTGATCAAATACGCAATCAAGATATATTAATAACAATAGAGAATTGGAATGCAAAAGTTGCAATCAAAGAGAAAAGAAACAGTAGTTAACAATAAGGCCTCAGTGATAGAAAGAAAGCTGGTGATCACAAGATGAAATCTTACAAAACCAATGATTTCAATGTAAATAACTTTTCCCAACAATACAAAATATGCAAAGGCAAAAAAAATAAAGAAAGGAAAAGGGCCATACGGAAAAACATTCCTGAGGTAACATTCCTGAGGTACAGTCCAGATAGTATAACAGGGGGCAGAACAAATCCAGGGGTACATATGGTAGCCAACTAAAAAGAAGGGGGATAAAAGAAAAAAAGGGGGGCACCTGAGGAACAGGACATTAACCTACTTAAGGGGAGGGTATTATTTATATCTCCACAAGGAAAGAGACACCGGATTTCAAGTTGGTCCTCCAAGATGTGAATGCAACATGAAGCATGAATCAGGGAAGCAGTAGAGAGGTCTGAGGGGTCGGCCCATTCCCCACTACATGGACCACCGCCCCTCCCTGCAGAAGAATTTACTTCAGAGGACAGCACTGAAGCTACAGCTCAGGGAGAAGGATGTGTGTGATCAGAGCACACGGGAACAAATGAAGGGGGCAGGAAGAGAGAGAGAGAAGTACATCTAGACCCACCAAGACTTGAGGACAATATCTCTACTCAGACTGCCAATGTCCAGAAAGGACCATATGGCCAGCCCCACTAGAAGACACAGCATCCCTCACTGACCCATAGGCCTACAGGGGAAAACATTGGAGACACGGTGTGGGAATTACACACAATCTGACCCCACCACACTGAGGCAAAACACTAAAGGCATGCAAAGAAATCCTGAGGGAGTACCAAAAATAGACTTTGGGGCAGGGCATGGCACCCCATCAGATTCAGCTGGAAAACACTCCTAAAGGTCAACACACAGACCTGGAACTATTTACAGGCTTTTCTTTGTTGTGTCATTGGCTTTGTTGTTGTTGTTTTCTTTTGTTGCTTTGTTTTGCCTTGTCTTGGCTTTATGAATATTATTATATCTGCAGGTCTATCTAGATAAGATAGGCTGGATAAATAATGTGGAGGAGAAAGCAATGGGACCCGCAGTTCCGGGAGGACATGGGAAAGGGGCGGGTGGGGGAAAGGAAGTGGTGTTAACAAACACAGGGACAAAAGAACAAGTGACTCAATAGCAGTGGCAAGGAGGATAGAAGAGGCCTGGTAGGGCTTGATCAAGTGCAATATAACTAAGAGGAAGTGCTGAAACCCAAATGAAAGCTGAGCATGATAGTGAGATAGGAGGAAAGCAGAAGGAAATAGAGCAAAGAACAAAAAGGCAAAGGGCATTTATAGAGGTCTAAATACAGGGTATGTACATATGTGAATATATTATAGATGATGGGAAAATAGATCTTTGTACATATATTTATGGGTTTAGTCTTAAGATAGCAGATGGACATTGGGCCTCCACTCAAGTGGAGAATGCAAGAACACTTTGTTCTATTAAACTGATATTCCTTGATGTTCACCTCCCCGACAAGATCACCAAAGACAAAGTGGTTGTGTAAGCAAATATGGTGAAGAAAGCTCATGGTGCTCAGCTATCAAAAGATATAGTGTCTGAGGTCTTAAACGCTTGAAGGTCAACAAGTGGCCATCTAGCTGTGAAGCAACAAAGCCCACATAAAAGAAGCACACCAGCCCATGTAATCATGAGGTATCAAAGGGATCAGGTCATATCATTGTGAATTAGCGCAGAGTGGGGACTCAAAGCCCATCTATAGGAAACTGGACATCTCCTCACAGAAGGGTCGCAGGGAAGAGACAAGTGAGTCAGGTTGCAGTGCAACAACGATAAAACATACAACTTTCCTCTACCTCTTAAATGCTTCCTCCACTCCACTATCATGATTCCAAATCTACCTTACAAATCTGACTAGAGAAGAGGAGGGACACTGTGACAGACAGGAACTGGAACACAGGGAATCCAGGACAGATGAACCCTTCAAGACCAGTGGTGAGAGTGGCAATATTGGGAGGGAGAAGGGGAGATGGGGTAGAAAGGGGGAACTGATTTTAAGGATCTACATATAATCCCCTCCCTGGGAGGTGGACAACAGAAAAATGGGTGAAGGGAGATATCAGACAGTGTAACACATGAAGAAATAGCAATAATTTATAAATTATTAAGGGTTCATGAGGAAAGGGGTGCTGGAAGGGGAAAAATAAGGAGCTGATACCAAGGGTTCATGTAGAAAGCAAATGTTTTCAGAATGATAAGGTCAACCAATGTACAAATGGGCTTGACACAACAGATGTATGTAAGGATTGTGATGAGTTCTATGACAAAATGATTTTTTTTAAGATGCAAGGGCTTCTCTAGATGGAATAGGCATTAAATCAAATTGACTACATCTATGGGAAGATAGGAGAAAGAAAGAAACTCATATCTATTCTGGATTCCCTATGTTCCAGTTCCTATCTGTACCAGTGTACATCCTCTGGTCTAGCCAGATTTGTAAGGTAGATTTACAATTACAGGCTTTTTTTTTTTGGGTCCTTGTTTTGCTGTTGTTTTTTTTTTTTTTCTTTTATTGCTTTGTTTTGCTCTGCCTTGTTTTTGTGCTTATTATTATCTCTGCATGTCTACCTAGATAAGACAGGCAGGATAAACAATCTGGAGAAGAAAACAACCACACTGACAGTTTAATGAGGACATGGCAGATGGAGATGCTAGGAAAGGAAGTGGATATTAACAAACCCAGGGAGAAGGGAACAAGTGATCCAAATACAGTGGCAAGGAGAGCATACGACGCCTGGTAGAGCTTGACCAAGCGCAGTGTAACCGAGAGGAATTACTGAAACCAAATGAATGCTGAGCATGATAGTGAGACAAGAGGAAAGTAAAAGGAAATTGAGGTAAGAACTAGGAGGCAAAGGGCATTTATAGAGGTCTAAATACTAGCATGTACACATGCTAATATATTTATATATGATGAGGAAATAGACCTTTGTGCATATATTTATACATATAATATTAAGGGAGCAGATGGATATTGGGTTTCCACTCAAGTACTCCCTCAATGCAAGAGCACTTTGTTCTATTAAAGTGATATACCTTGATGCTCACTTTCCCAACACAATCGCTGAAGACAGAGTGGGTGCATAAGCAAATGTGGTGAAGAAAGCTGATGGTGCCCTGTTATCAAAAGATAAAGCATCTGGGGTCTTAAAGGCTTGTAAGTTAACAAGTGGCCATTTAGCTGAGAAGCAACAAAGCCCACATGAAAGCAGCACACCAGTCTGTGATAACAAGCTGTCAATAGGATCAGGTAACAAGCATCAAAGAACACAAAATCTTATCATTGTGAATGAGGGGGAGTGCAGAGTGGGGACCCAAAGCCTATCTTTAGGCAACTGAATAACCCTTTACAGAACGATTGAGGGGAGGAGACGAGCCAGTCAGGGTACAGTATAGCACCCATGAAATATACTTTACTCTAGTTCTTCAACTCTCACCCCACCCACCCTACACTATCATGATCCCAATTCTACCTACAAATCCTGGTAGGCCAGACAAGAATTGGAAACAAAGGAAATGCAGGACAAATAAACCCCTGAGGGTCAATAATAAGAGTAGCATACCAGGAGGGTAAAGGGAAAGTGGGGGAGGAAAGAGGGACTGATCGCAATGATCTACATCTAACCCCCCTCCCTAGGGGACAGACAACAGAAAAGTAGGTGAAGGAAAACATTAGACAGTGTAAGGCATGAAAAAATAGTAATTTATAAATTATCAAGGGTTCATAAGGGAGGGAGGTGGGGGAGGCAGGGGAAAATATGAGGAGCTGATACTAAGGGCTCAAGTCAAAAAATGTTTTGAAAACAATGGCAACAAATGTACAAATGAACTTGACACAATGGCTGGATTGTGATAAGAGTTGGCTAAGCCCCCAATAAAATGATTTTTAAAACAAAGGTGGTTCAGCAGTGCCAGGTACCAACAGAAGCCATGGAAGGTAAACCGCCCTCCAACTCTAGGAGCTTCAAAACATCACTGACTCCCCATTTCCACCTGCCCCCTCTTCGCTTATCTACTCTGTCTCTGTTTTCCACAGAGCAATACAAGCACCTAGATATTGGCTACATCCACATCTTGTTTCCCGTGCATAAAATTCCCTTTCATCTTTTTTCTTTTTTGAAGGGCTCCAAAAAGCTCACAGAAAAATGGACTTAGGGGAATGGATAGCACTGATGATTGTACAACTCAACTCACTGGAGTTGTACAACAGAACTGTACATGAATAAATATATTGGATTGTGTAAGATATGCTAATAAAACTATTATTAAAAGTGGAATAAAAAATAATATTCTTGGGGCTGAGCCCCGGTGGTGTAGTGGTTGTGCGCGGGGCTGCAGCCACTGGGACGGAGGTTCAATTCCAGCAGTGGGGCTGGGCCTCCTACAGTGATGCCCGCCCCCCCCCCAAAAAAAAAAGTAAAAAAATAATAATAATAATAATATTCTTTTACCTCAAACTTTCTAAAGCCCTCCCATCTTATGATATAATGCATGTCTCTTCTTGTCAACAAATTATCATTCTTCATTCGTGTTTTCATGGAATTCCACCAATCTGTTCCCATTTTCCTTTAGCCAATGTGAACTTCTTCAGATCATGGAATTACCTTTACCCAAATGTCCTTGCCTGGCCTCTGTCAATTCTTTCCATAACAAAGCAATGTATAAATAAATAAACAGGTAAATGATTCTCATGGCATTTGACTTCTTTCGTCCACCTTCTCTTGCCCAGTGCTGAGAAAAAGCGTGCCTTCTCCCAGGCCCCGGTCTGGAGCAGCTTAGCTTGGGGGCCCATATAATGGTAACAGCAAAAGACTGAAGCCTTAGGTTCCTCCTCTCCCAGCCTCTCTCTCACCCTTTTTCCCAAACCAAGTTATCAGAAGATGGTTTCACTGAATCCACAGAACCAAGACCAAAGGTCTTAAAGTAGGGCTAGCAAACACTGCAGGGGCAAAGCTCAAAAACAGAAAACAAAGGTGGCATGGGAACCTGCCATGGGAACCGGAATGTCTGAACTTCTGTCAAGCTTCACTACTTCTGTGATTTTCGGAAAGCAGGCCTCCATCTTCTCAGCCTGTGCCTTCCACTCTCTAAAACCAGACCGCGATACCAAAGGCTCTGAACATGGGAAGGGCAACAACGTGGACATGCCTGCAACATGGCTGGTTCAAGAGAAAGTTTTACTGAAATTAGAGCGAGTAGAGCAGGACTATTCAGCAGAGCCGTGCAGTGCTTCATTCTGCTGTGCTTAGGGGCCGCTATGTGTTGGGAGTCTACTCGGTGGCACGTAACAGTAAGGGCTACACATGGCATTGGGAAAATCTCTCTAAAATAGCTGAAAAGAGTGGGCCTTACTTTGAGGACTAAGGTGCACCTGGCCAAAGCCACGGTATTTGCCATCACTTCATATGCATGTTTCAATTGGACATTGAATTGGCATTTGAATTGTGGTGCTTAAGAATATTTAAAGTACCAGAGACTGCTAAAAGGACATTGTGAATGAGAGGGAGTGCAGAGTGGAGACCAATGCCCATTTGTTGGCAATTAGACAACCCCTTTCAGGTGGGTCAAGGATGGGACAAGCCAGTCAGGGTGCAGTTCAGCACCGATGAAACATACAACTTTCCTCTAGTTCTCTAATGCTTCCTCCTCCCTTCCCCTCCCCCCCCCCCCCCCCCCCCCCCCCCCCCCCCCCCCCCCCCCCATGATCAGGATCCCGATTCTACAATTCTTACAAATTCGGCTAGACCGAATTCTTACAAATTCGGATATACACTGGTACAGATAAGAGCTAGAAATACAGGGAATCCAGGATAAATCTCTCAGGAACAATGGCAGTAGTGATACCAGGAGGGGAAGGGAAAGGTGGGAAAGGGAAAACCGATTACAATGATCTACATATAACCTCCTCCCTGGAAGATGGATAACAGAAAAGTGAGTGACGGGAGATATTGGACAATGTTAAGATATGACAAAATAATATTTATAAATTATCGAGGGTTCGTGAGGGAAGTTGAAAAAATGAGGAGCTCATACCAAGAGCTCAGGTAGAAAGAAAATGTTTTGAGAATGATGGCAACAAATGTACAAATGTGTTTGACCCAATGGATGGATGTATAGATTGTGGTAAGAGTTGTGCGAGCCCCAATAAAATGATTTTTTAAAAAAATAGATTTGCTAAACATCTTTCTCTTTCATTAATCAAGTGTTAATTTCATTCCCAATTCAAAAGCTGTAAGTAAGAAACAGATGTTTTCTTTGCACTTTTTTTTTTTTTTGGGGGGGGGGGGGGAGGCCATCACTGCCCTCTAGTGGTTGTGGGAGATACCCAGTCTTGCTCCGGAGAGCTGCTGCTGGATTTGAACCACCAAGCCAGCGGGCCGCAGTCCCACAGTCAACCACTACACCACGGGGGCTCAACCTGAAACAGATGTTTTCTAATCCAGGTCAAAGACATCCTCAATGAAGTAATAATAAGACCTATCAGATGGTTTGCATCCAAAGTGAATTACTGAAAGGCAGTATGCTGAGGGATTAAACTATGTCCAAATAATATATTAGGATAAAATAGTTTTTGTTTCTTAAAATAAGCAATGCTGAAGAGTATAAAGCCAAGGTCAGCAACCGCTTTTTTTCATGCTACTGCTCTAGTACACAAAACACAGTTTTCCTTTGGTGCACAATCCAAATCCTAAGACTCCTGGTAAAAAGTTCAATGCAAAAATCATGTGCTAGATTTACATCAATAAGAACGAAAAACAGCGCGGGACTGCGGCCCACTGGGATGGAGGTTCGATTCCAGGCTGGGCCTCCTACTCCCACCACCTGAGGGCAGTGATGCAAAAAAAAAAACGAAAAACAAGTAAGGCTGCTTATGAACAAGTAGCTCATGGGATTTTTGTTTCTTAGAGTTGGGAGGTTTAAAAATATAGTTTCCTGTTGCCGTTAGGTTGGTAAGAATCAGTTCTGATGCAGAGTGACCTCATGTACAACGGAACAAAAAGTACCGCCCCGTCCTGCACCATCCTCACAGCTGCAATGGATGCTTCCTCTTTTCACTGCCCATCTACTCTGCCAACCACAGTGCCCTTTTCCAGGGACCGGTCTCTGCGCAGAACATGTCCAAAGTACATGAGATGAAGTCTCATCATGTTCAATTTAAAGCAAAATTCTGACTGTACTTCTTCCACATCAGAAATGGTTGTTCCTTTAGCTGTCCACAGTACTTTCTGTATTCTGCACCAGCACCATTCTTCCAATGTATCAATTCTTCAGTCTTCATTGTCTCCCATCCAAGTACTAACCAGGCCCGACCCTGCTTAGCTTCCGAGATCAGACGAGATCGGGCGCGTTCAGGGTGGGATGGCCATAGACCTTCGTTGTCTAAGTAAGCATCTTTTTGGTACAATATGCTTTGAGAAAAGATCCATCTGACATCATCATTAGTATGCCTTCTTCTATGTCCTCTTTTGAACCCATCTGAAAATCTAGAAGTTCTTTGTCAATGTACTTCTTCAGCAAAATTGTACTTGCACGTAATATCTATGATATAGTTTGAGAATACCACATTCTATTGGTCACCTTTCTTTTGAATGAGTATAAAAATCAACGTTTCAATCAGTTGTTCACGTAGGTGAGTGGGCATATCCAGCGCTTCCTGGTTTTGTTGAAATATTGCTCTTGATGTTCCATCATTTCTTGGAACCTTGTTTTTCACCAGTGCCATCAGTGCAGCTTGGATTTCTCCCTTTAGTATTCTCAGTTTTTGATCATATGTTACTTCTTGAAATGATCCAAATGTTGAATTAGCTATTTTTGGTACAGTGTCTCTGCGTATTCCTCCCATCTTCTTTAAGTGCTTGGTGAATTGTTTAATATTTTGCCCATAGAATCTTTCAATATTGCAACTCTAGGCTTGAGTTTTTTTTCTTTTGTTCCTTTAGCTTAAAAGATTCTGGATATGTTCTTCCCTTGTCTCTGTACAATTCAATATAATACTTGGTCTTCTCTCAGTGATGAAAAAAATACTTAGTCTTCTCAAACTGTCCTTTGAAATATTCTATTCAGTCCTTTTACTTCATTTCTTTCATTTGCCTTAGATACCCTTATGAGGTAAAGTGAGTTTCAGAGTCTCTCCTGACAGTCACCTTGATCTTCTCTTTCGTTCATGAACTGTACCATTTAATTGATCTAATAACAAAGTCAAGGTTTCTATTGAATCTTCTGGTTATTTGCCCAGTGCCTGGGGTCTCAAAGCACAACACAAGAGATAGAAGAGCCTGTAATGGTATTGTTGCTAGGTGACATGGCTTAATTCCAGTTTACAGCAGCCCATGTAACAAAAACAAACTGCCCAGTACCATTTTGACACTATGTTTGATCCTATCAGTGTGTCAGTACATCTCATTGAGGATCTTCCACCTTTCTCCAGGGAGTGGTCCCTCCTGATAACTTGCCCAAAATACTTCAGATGAAGTCTCTTCATTCTCACTTTTCCCAAGACAGATTTACTTGGCAAATCTGGTCTTCTGGCAGTTCATTATATATTCAATATTCTTTGCAACACTATAATTGAAATGCATCAATTCTTCTTCTGCATTCCCTATACACTGTACCGCTTTCAAATGCAAATGGATGATTTAAAATACCATGGTCAGGTTAGAAAAGGAGGAAATGAATATGTGGCCAATTACCTCCTTTGGCATGACTCCAGAAGAATTGAAAAGTACCTATCTACCACTACTGAATATTCTGATCAAAGATTCTATACAAAAAATCCTGATTGAAGATACAAAATACAAAAGTTTCAAATTCTCATGGAGTATACAGACTTTCTCAGTTCACGGAGGCTGTATAAATCCTCAAGACTAATGCTGCGGGCTGAGCCCCGGTGGCATAGTGGTTGTGCGCGGGACTGCGGCCCACTGGGACGGAGGTTCAATTCCAGCAGTGGGGCTGGGCCTCCTACTCCCACCACCGGAGAGCAGTGATGCCACCCCCCCCAAAAAAAAAAGACTAATGCTGAGATATTCTTTAAACCTTAAAACAAAAACATAATCTTAAATATTCTTAAAATCAAATGATATTATAGCTTCACTAGTAAAATAATGTTTTCAAAACGGTACTCTTAAGATCTATCTACACCACATCAAACTGACAATCACAACTTGAACGATTAGACAGAAAAATTCTATTTATGTTAAGGGTGGAAAAATTCAATTGAAGAGGTAAGAATGGTTACACAACTGGAATAATGTAATCTACATCACTAAATTGTATATACAGAAACTGTTGAGCTGGCATATATTATATTATGTATATTCCCAACAGTCACAACAAAATAAATTATCTTTAAAATTTTTTAAACTAGATCTGTTCATTTGTTCCTAGGACATTAGAAAGACCTTTGAGGATTGGAAAGATAAAGAATGGCCAACCTCTGAATTTATACCGGATAATCAAAAGTGAAATGACCAGGACTTTAAGGTATATATTGCCCTTTACTGTATACGTAGCTGCCTGATTCATTGCAGCCACTCAATTTAGCACTAAAATGGCTTTAGAGCAAAGTGCCAAAACTTGTATTCAGAAGTTTATCAATTATAATTACTGAAAAACCTTTATTAAGTAGTCATTTACTTTAAATTTCTCAAAGCACATAGATACTAATATAAAAACAATTCTTAAACCAGTTAAGTTAAATCTGAAGATTTTAAAAAATCACTCATCTCTCCTTTGCCAGTTTTTTTCTAAAAATTGCGCCTTATTTAAAAGTCTCATCTGCCAATTTAGCATGTTCTACCACACAAGGAGCAGAAACTAAGAGGCATCACAACCTTTTACTTAGGAGCTACCTTTGTGAGAGCCATAGCAGCAGCAGCAACCATTGCTTTCTTCTTAGATGTTTGCTTCTCTGGTCGCCCCAATTTTCACTGGGCCTTTCTAATTTTGGGCTTCTAATTCCTCTTGCCCATTTTATCAGCAGGAGTCGCACCAGTAATGGCCCTCTAGATTTCATCACCCATTGGCTCTTCTAAATTACCCTTTTGAATTTCTTCTAAATTACCCTTCCTTCTGTAAAGGACAGTGCACTTTACTTGCTGAGGTTTCCTCTTCAAAAGAAATACTGATTCATATTTTGTATTAAGAAACTGGAACACCTCCCATCGGACTTGGGATGGTACCTTCCACAACCAGGGTAGACCTGGTATCCAAGGCAACTGCACAGCTTGCCTTTCATGGCTACAGCTGAGAACTCCCTACAACCTCATTATGCACAACATCGTTCTAAATCATTGGGTCTCATCTCTACAAATACTCAACATTTGTTTAAAGAAAAGTTAGGGGAAAAATTAGGAAACAAAAGTTAGGGAGGCAATAACACATTACTACAATGATTTTTTACAATTAAGGGACAGTCAAGAAGCATGAAGTATATTATAAAATGTAGATTCTTTTAAAGGGAAGAAATGCAATAAATGAGGAAGCAATTTCTCTTTAACAAATGGTGCTGACAAAATTAAATACACCTTTGGCAAAAAAATTTAACACAAAATCTGTGTTAAGATAGATTAAAGTTAGATTAAGATTAAGATAGATTAAAGACCTAAATATAAAACAAATTATAAAAATCATCAATGAAAATACAGGGACAAACTTAAGTACCAAATATATGGCGCTGAGCCCCGGTGGCGTAGTGGTTGTGCGCAGGACTGCGTCCCACTGGGAGAGAGGTTCAATTCCAGCTCCACGGAGCAAAGACTGGGCCTCCTACTCCCACCGCCTGAGGGCAGTGATGCCCCCCCCCAAAAAAAAACAAATATATGGCATAAGTTGTACACTATCAAGCATAATAAAAAGCATACTAGCAGCACAAGACAAACTACATGATGGGACCTCCTAAAAATAAGATAATTTTGTTCATAAAGAGATCTCACCAAGTTGTTGTTGTTGTTGTTGTTGTTTTGGGGGGAGGTGTTGTTTGTTTGTTTTATGGGGCTAAAATCATGGGGGGTGTCGCAGAGGGAAAAAGAAGGTCCCTGCTGTTCCAGGAACACGTAAGAAAAAAAGAATTTCGCAGAACTAAAAATCAATCACCCAAAAAAGAAGTTTTCCCAAAAGATGATCAAAAGGTACAGAGGAAACAACTATGAAAAAGCAAAGCACTACCACAAGGAATATAAGCAGGTATACAGAACTGAAATGTGAATGTCTGAGATGGCAAGAAAGGCTGGCAACTTCTATAAACATGGAGAACCCACGCTGGCATTCATTATCAAGATCACAGGTATCAATGGTGTAAGCCCATGGTTCAAAAAAATATTGCAGCTTCTTCGCTTTCAACAATTCTTCAATGGCATCTTTGTTAAACTTAACAAGGCTTGAATTAACATGCTGAGAACGATGGAACCATACACACTGCATGGGATATACAATCCTGACATCAGTAAAAGAACTGTGCTATAAGCTTGGTTATGGCAAAATCATTAAGAAGCAAATTGCAGGACTGAGTCCCGATGGCGTAGTGGTTGTGTGCGGGACTACGGCCTGCTGGCTTGGCGGTTCAAATTCAGCAGCAGCTCTCCAAGAGCAAGGCTGGGCCTCCCACTGCCACCAGAGGACAGTGATGCCCCCCCAAAAAAAAACAAAAATCAAAGAAGCAAATTGCCCTGATAAATAACACACTGACTGTACAATCTCCTGGTCAACATGGCATCGGCTACCTGGAAGGTCTGATTCATGAGATCTATACTGTTGGAAAATGCCTCAAAGAAGCAAACAACTTCTCGTGGCTTTCAAAGGAGGTGAACTGAAGAAAAAGTCTACCCATTTCACAGAAGGTGGAGATGCAGCCAACAGGCTTATTAGAAGAATGAACTATGGTGTCTACCATGATTATTTCTGTAATCTGGTCAGTTAATAAACAGTAACTGCTTCCAAATTGGGGGCAGAAAAAAAACCATTTCACCAAAAGAGTGAAAAGATAACTCACAGACTTGGGGGAAAAAACTTGGATCATGGCATAAGCAGAAGAAAAGTCTCTAAAAGTCATAGAAAATGTCAATACCTCAACAAGAAAAAGTCAAATGACCAAAAATAAAAAACAAGCAAAGGACATAAAAACAAATAATTTGCAAAAAAGACATTCTGGCAGCCACCAAACATATGAAATGTTTGCGATAATTGCAAATGGAATTATCCAAACAAGATATCCAAATAGATGCAAATCCAAACAAGGTATCACCTCATCACAAGATTAATAACAAAGTTAAAAAAAAGTGGTGTTAAGGGTGCAGAATGACTGCACACTCAGAATGACTGCAAATGCAATTATCCAAACAAGATATCCAAATAGATGCAAACCCAAACAAGATATCACCTCATCACAAGATTAATAACAAAGTTTAAAAAAAGTGGTGTTAAGGGTGCAGAATGACTGCACACTCACACACCACTGATGGGAATGTAAAATGGAGCTACAATAGAAAACAGTTTGGCACTTCCTTAAAAAGTTGGGAATAGAAATACCATATGACTTAGCAACCCTTCAACTTGGTATATATCCTACAGAATTAAAAGCTGGCTGTGACAGAAAAACACACACACACAAACACAGACACACACACATCACAAGATTCACCACAAACACAGGTTCACCACAGCACTATTCACAATAACAAACTGATGAAAACAATCTAAATGTCCACCAGTGGAAGAATGGATAAAATTTGATACGTACACACAGAGTACTATGCCACATTAAATAATGATGATGCATATGAGGAAAAATCTCATGGATGAAATGAGAGGACATTAAGCTGACTGAAACTAGTCAATTACAAAAGGACAAACAGTGCATTAGCATTATAAAAAGTCACAACTATAAAAAGACATAAAGAATCATTCTTCGATGGCTACCAGAGTTGGGAGTCTTCCAGGAAGGAAAACTACTGGTTAGAGAGCAGACACTTAATAGCATGGCTGAAGGGGAAGTCAACACACAGTAAGAGGGAGATTAGCAAAATATGAGGGAGGCAGAGGAAGAAACTGGGAAACTCGGAGTGCAAGAGTTTATGGCAACAGAGGTAAATGCTGTCATACACTCCTATTAATCCCCCAAGCACAATAATTTATGGAAGGTTTCTTGGGAGAAAGATGAAACTCTCTACTCCCATAAAAATTTACAATCTCAGAGGGCTGAGCCCCAGTGGCGTAGTGGTTGTGCACAGGACTGCGGCCCACTGGGATGGAGGTTCAATTCCAGCAGTGGGGCTGGGCCTCCTACTCCCACCACCGGAGAGCAGTGATGCCCCCCCCCAAAAAAAATATTTACAATCTCGGAAACGCACAGGCATCGACTATACAGCAGTGAGTTTTTCTGCTTTTGTTTGTTATGTGAAGTCCATGGGCAAACACACAAGCTGAATGAGTGTAAAAGAGTAAGAACATAGTCATGAAAATGTCAAAGGATATAAATACAAATATGTCTCTAAATGCTACAAAGTCTATAGAACATTTATGTTTATGAAGCACAGAGATGAAGCTATGAAAACTAGACATAACCAAACATTGTAGGGCAGAGTTGGTAGGCCTGGAAACTCAGGTCTCAGAGGACACCAAGCCCTAACAGTGTCTACAAAAGCAATGCCCTACATCAGTGTTTCTCTGAGTGGGAAATATCACCCCCTGGGGGTGCAGGGACGATCCAGAAGACCCTGCAAAAGCGGATAACTACGCTTTATGCTAGAATATGGCGACAGCACAAAAGTTCTTCATTGCTAGTGATGAAAAAGTGAATGATGCTTTTTTTTAGAAAGAGGGCAGTAGGTCAAATAAAGTTTGGGAACCTATGCTCTCCATCCTGTTCAGTGACTACTGACTAGGGACATAACAGTTCACCAGCAGTCATGAAAGGTGCAACGACTGATCCCTCCCAGTTGGAAGAAGACTGATGAAAATAAGAGACACATGGAAATAACTAGAACAATAGACTACACAGACATTATCTCCATGACCCAGAATAACTAAATGGTGCCCGAATACCACTGCCAATGGCTCTAAAATAAATAACCTTTAATGATCCGAAAAGGGTGGGAGGAAAATGTCAAACAAAACTCAAAATCAAAAAAAAGGCCTGCCCCTCCCCCAAGAAGAATTTACTTCAGAGAACAGCACTGAAGCTGCAGCTCAGGAGAGGGCTATGTCTGATCAGAGCACACGGGAGCAAATGAAGGAGGAGGAAGAGAGAGTGGAGTACATCCTGGCCCACAAAGCCTTGAGAACAAAATTCCTGCTCAGAGCAGCCACGGCACAGAGAGGGTCATATGACCGGCCCCGCTATGAGACATGACATCCCTCACTGACCCATAGTCCCATGGGGGAAAATACTGGAGCCACAGTGTGGCTACTGGGCACAGTCTGACCCCACCACTAAGGGTGTGCAACAGAACAGCAAGGGGAACAGAGCAACAAAGTCCAAGAGGCAAGGGTATGGCACCCCATCAGACTCAACAAGAACACACTCCTGTTAAGTCAACAAACAGAGCCAGACCCTGAACTATTTACAGACCTTTCCTTCCCCCCCCCCCCACCCCCATGGTTTTACTGGGAGCTCTTACAGCTCTTAAAACATTCATTACATCATTTGTATCAAGCCTATTTGTACACATGTTGCCATATTTACTTCCAAATATCTTCTACTTGAGCCCTTGGTATAAGCTCCTCTTTCCCCCTCTTTTTTTTTTAAATAAATCATTTTATTGGGTGCTCATACAACTCCCATCACAATCCATACATACGTCAATTGTATGCAGGCCACCATTGCACACATGTTGCCATCATCATTCTCATAATATCCTCCCTCCACTTAGGCCCCCAGTACCAGCTCCCCTCTCCCCTCTCCCATGAACCCTTAATAATTTACACATTGCTATTACTTTTTCATACAGTACACAGCCCAATGTGTCCCTTCACTAACTTCCCTGTTGTCCATGCCCCAGAGAGGAGGTCGTATGTAGATCCCTAAAATTGGTTCCTCCTTTCTATTCCACCATCCCTCCACCCAGTATCCAACCGCCCAGTATCACCACTTCTACCACTAGTCCTGAGGGAACATCTATCCTAAATTCCCCATATTTCTGACTCCAGTGTACATTCCCTGCAGATCTTTCCTCTTTTTGTCATAGACTTTTTGTTTTTTCTTTTGTTGCTTCATTTTGCTCTGTCTTGGTTTTGTGCATACTATTATGTCTATAGTTTTTATCTAGATAAGATAGGCTGGATAAACAATCTGGAGGACAAGCAGTTCCTGGGGGGGCATAGGAGATGGGGTGGGTGGGGAAAGGAAGTGGTGTTAACTAAAGCAGGGACAAAGGAACAGGTATCCAAAATCATAGGCAAGGTGGGTGTAAGAGGCCTGGGAGGACTTGATCAAGGGCAATGTAACCGAGAGGAATTACTGAAACAAAAATGAAGGCTGAACATGATAGTGGGACAAGAGGAAAGTAAAAGGAAGTAGAGGTAAGAACTAAAGAGGCAAAGAGCATTTATAGAGGTCTAAATATAGGTAAGTACATATGTAAATATATTTATATATGATGATGGGGAAATAGATCTATGTGCATATGCTTATAACTTTTGTATTAAGGTAACAGACGGACATTGGGCCTCCACTAAAGTACTCCCTCGATACAAAAACATTTTGTTCCATTAAATTGGCATTCCATGATGCTCGCCTTCCCGACAGGATTGTTGAAGACAAAGCAGGTACACAAGCAAATGTGGTAAAGGAAGCTGATTGATGGTGCCCTGCTATCAAAAGACATAGTGTCTGGAATCTGAAAAGCTTGAAGGTATATAAGCGGCCACCGAGCTCAGAAGCAACAAAGCCCACATGGAAGTAGCACACCAGTCTATGTGATCATGAGGTGTTGAAGGGATCAAGTATCAGGCATTAAAGAACAGAAAAATCCTATCATTGTGAATGATGGAGCGTGCAGAATGGGGCTCCAAAGCCCATCTGTAGGCAAGCGGACAACCCCTTACAAAAGGGTCATGGGGAGGAAACAAGCCAGTCAGGGTGCAGTGTAGCAACAATGAAACATACAACTTCCCCCTAGTTCTTAAGTGCTTCCTGCCCCCCACTATCATGATCCCAATTCTACCTTACAAATCTGGCTAGACCAGAGGATGTACACTGGGACAGATAGGAACTAGAGACACAGGAAATCCAGGACAGATGATCCCTACAGGATCAGTGGTGAGAGAAGCAATACCAGGAGGGGAGAGGGAAGGTGGGGTAGAAAGGGTGAACTGAATACAAGGATCTTCCATATAACCCCCTCCCTGAGGGAGAGACAACAGGAAAGTGGGTGAAGGGAGACATCGGACAGTGCAAGACATGACAAAATTATAATTTATAAATTATCAGGGGCTCATGAGGGAGGGGGGGCAGGAAGGGAAGGGAAAAATCAACAGCTGATATCAAGGGCTCAAGTAAAAAGCAAATGTTTTGAGAATGAGGGCAACAAATGCACAAATGTGCTTGACACAATGGATGGATGCATGGATTGTAATAAGAGTTGTGGGAGTCCCCAATAAAATGATTTTTTAAAACAGACTACCGATTAGACAGATTTGTGGAGCCCTCAAGATTATGGCCTTTAGTCACCCTTCAGACCTGGAAACAAAAACACCCTTTTGGCTCAATTTTCAGCCAAACAACAGAGAGGTCTACAAGAGAAAGAGTTGATGAGAGACTTGTGTACCTTGGAATAATCAACCAGTTGAGATCAAAGGGCAATATTTACCCAAAGAAAAAGTTCCAAAAGGTTATAAAAGGAGGAGGAATGGAGACAGAAAACACTAGGAGAAAGTGAAATAAGTGACTATAAGGTGAGGTGTGCACTCAATGAGACGAAACAGGATGCATATGAATTGTTGTATAGAAAACTGGTCAGCGTTTTAGCCTGCACCCCATTAACAAAAAAAGAGCTTTAAGGAAAACATACTTATAATGATTACCATCAAGAAGTAGAAAATAACACCAAAAAATATTTCAGACATCTCTTTTTTCTAGTGATGAGCTCCAAGAAGTTTTTCCAAATCTTTTTCAGGCAAAATTAGTTTAAGACTAAATTTATAGCAATATTACTGGTATTGCTTTTAATCACTTGTGGGAAGGGTTATAATTACTCAATCAGAACAGTATTTCTAAAACTAACATTCTGTTCCCTTGTGTTACTGACGTGAAACGCTGAGCACTTTTTTTACTGAGGCTAGCCACATATCCAACTGAAATAACCCTTGCATGTCCAGTAGCAAAAAAACCCCAAAGGGTCCCATAAAATGAGTCAGTGCCTGAAGGTATAATAATTACTGAATATCATTTCAATTTTTTTTCCCCGATAGCTTTTGAACATCTCAAAAACAATTACTAAACCATCACTAGATAAGAATGCAGATGTCTTTTAGAACAGTACCATCGTATATGGAAATTTTTTTTTTTTTTTGCAAAACTACAGCTGATGTTACGCGCACTGACAAATAACTGCAATTAAAATACAGCCACAATCACTCTACAAAATCACCCATGAAAAACGGATACAACACACGATTTCACGTTTCAAGAAATAAGTCTGCTTCTCTACTATAAGATCCAATTTACATTCCATTATGTATACCCTTAAGAAAGCCTTAACCAGGACTTAAAATAGGGAAGCAGGAACCCACCAGGAAACATGCATGCCAAAAGCGCACCTGTATATCTGTTTTCAACCATTTGGAGTCTAGTCTTGCCTGGGCAACCAAGCAGAAAGAATCGGAGGGCATCTTCCCTCCAGTGTCCTCCCAAGTGCCAGACCTGCAAGTAAAACAGAAGTGCTGAAAACACAGTTTTTCATAATTTCAAGAGGCCCTCCCGCGAGGTTTCCTGCAGTAATAGAGGAAAAAAAGGAGGGGGGGGGGGGGTGACGAAAGGAAAGAAGGGGGGGAGGGGTGAGCGAGCAAGGAAATTAAAAGAATGGAAAGGGAGGAAGACAGAAAATATCTAATTCCAGCTTAGCTGAGAGGGACACACTGAATTCTCCCGACTTCTTCACTACAACGCGGAGTCCTTCAGGGCCGATGGTCACAGGCGAGCAAATGACAATGTCATTCCCCTTCCCTCGATCCAAAAGTGTACCCAGACGACGGGCAGCACCTCATCGCAATGGTAATTCACACCTTCGGGTATCGGCTGCTTTAAGCCAGGATCGGTACATACGTGAAACAAACTAATCACAATTCACGCCTGGAAAAGAAATGATTTATTAGACATGGACAAACAGCAGGAGACGCGCGAGAACGGTCTGCGCAGGATCACGTCCTGCAGCCAAGCTAACGCCCATCGACCCCAGCCCGCCGCCGCCGCCGCCGCCGCCGCGCCGGGGGACTGGAGACCTGACGTGCCGCGGCCTTCCGCCCGCCGACAGCGGCCTGGGAGCGCAGCCTCCGCGCCGCCGGGGCCGCTGGCCGGCGTCCGCAATCCCGGCGCCGCTCGAGGCAGGGTGCCACCCACCGACGCGCCCCGGCCGCCCCCGCCGCCAGCCAATCGCAGCGAGGCAGTTCCGGCGCCGCTCGCCCCTCTTTCCCGACTCTCCCCGATCCTCTCTCTACTTTCCCCCTGGTAGTGCAACCTCCGCAGCCCAGCCAACCACCGGCGCCGGGGGGCGGGACTTCCGCCAGCGCCCAAACGCACAGCCGAGGAACGCGCCCCACGCAGGGGCCGGAAGCGCGCGCATGCCCGGAAGCCTGGAACGTCGACCCGCTAGAGCGAGTCAGGCGGGGGCCCGCGGGCCAGGTCTGTGCTGGTCCAGACGTCCCACCATCAGTCAGTGCTGACTTACAGCGAGGCCTGTTGGGTTTTTTACGGGACTGTAACCGTTTACGCGAGTAGAAAGCCCCGTCTTTCTCCCGAGGAGAAATTAATTAACATTATCCCTAGAATGACCTCGTGCCCTATGAGGATGATTTTGAATGTTGTCCAGTAAAATGATGATGTCTCTGAAATCATCAAAGACAGAGATAAAACCAAGATATATAAATGGATCTTGGGTTCAATCTTATATCGAACCCCCATCTAAGAGCAATTCTTCTGACATGGCCCTAGTTGATTCTCGCCCTCAGAATAGATCCCCGAAGATATAGGTGCTATAACAAAGAGTGGTGAAGAAGTCAGATGGTGCCCAGCAATCAGAAAGAATAGCATCTGGAATCCTAAAGACTTAAACCTTAAAACAAGCAACCGTCTAAGTAAGGTGTCAGCTAAGTCCACGTGAAAAAGCACACAAGCCTGTGGGATCCAAGGATTGTAAGTATTTAGATCCAAATAAATAAAATCCAAGCTAGGGAGGGATCTCACAGCTTAAATTGTGAACACCCCCTAGTTTACAGAAGGCTGTGGATGACGGTGGAAACTCAAAATTCATTTGCAGAATTCCAATTAAGCCTCCAGAGAATCCCCTCTGATCAAAGTCCAGGAATGAGAATAGCCTTAGAGTCAGACAACAGTGTAAAGTAGGTTATAGCAGATGTAGGTTTAAAAAGTCTTCTTCAGATTCACAAGGCACATGCAATGACCCCAGGACAATCATCAGCCAGTGGGTGCAAAATCTTGTGTATCCATGGTGGTAGAAGCATCTCAGCGCTGGCAGGGGGCTTCCGTGGCTTCTCCAAGTTCTAGGGCTCAGAGTCTATCAGCATGCTGCCATATGTCTTATCAGCTGCAATGTCTCCCAGAGACTGTCTTGTCTCTTACCACCAATTGGGAAATACCAGGAGATTTCCCAGAATTCTGAGGAGAAAACCATGCTCACAGAGAGGTCTCATTGGCTATCTCCAGATTGACAGGCTAGACTCTACTCCTACACTCCCAATCCTGAAATTGACAGAGACATGACTGCCACACTGACATAGATGATAATTCACATAACATACAACTCAGTTGTTTAAGCATATTAAAAAGTTGTGCAATCATCACAGCAGTCAACTTTAGAACATTTTTCAGAACATTTCTGTCTTGTACACTCATTATTAGCTTCCTATATCTCCCCATCCTTCCCTGTCATTACCCCCAATAAACCACTAATGCAGTTACTATCTCTGTAGTTTGTATCTATAGATTAACCTATCCTGGACTTCACATAAAGAAAAGCGAACCAAAAAATGCCACAAAATAAAACAGAAAGATGTCAATTGAAAGGATAACTTAGATTATTAAACTAGTGCAAGTTTAAAATAAGTGTCAAAAGGGAGAACAAATGATAAGGTGTTAGTGGGCTGGGGGAGAGGTCGGGCAGTGTAAGATATGACAGAACAATAATAATTTATAAAGTATCGAGGGTGGGGAAGGGAGAGCAGGGGGAGGTGGGAAAGGATGGGAAGCTGATATCAAAGGTTCAAGTGGTAAAGCGGGTATCTGGAGAATAGCAGCAGACAAGCCAAGGTGCTTAGCACAGTATATGTATTTATGTATTGTGAAAAATGATGTACGAGCCCCCAATAAAAGAATTTTTAATTTGGGCTGAGCCCCGGTGGCGTAGTGTCTGTGCGCGAAACTGCGGCCCACCGGGATGGAGGTTCAATTCCAGCAACCGCTCCACAGGAGCAAAGGTTGGGCCTCCTACTCCCACCACCAGAGGGCAGTGATGCCAAAAAAAACAAAAAAAAGATTTTTAATTAAAAAAAAATGATAAGGTGTTAAACCTAACTACATGTCCATTAGTTGGGGTAGGATTTTTAATGATAATTGGAATTGATGGGATTAGGGGTGATATTTTATATTTGGGGCCTTTTATTAATTTATTGAGTTTTTAAAGCAGGGAACATCTATCATTTGTCAAAAATACTGATGTCATTCATTCACTCATGTATTATAAGCATGTCGTTCACAGTATTCACCTGTTAGTTTGTGCTAATGTGGTGGTTTGCATGTCCTGTGATTTTGGAAGCTATATAACCAGTATTCAAAGAAAGCGGGTCATTGATAATGAACAGATTAAGACACACAGGAAGAAGGGCCTAGAGAGCTACTTCTGGAGAAAAAAGTTTAGCCAGTACATAGCAGTGAACTATTGTCTAACACAGTGCTGCAAAATTAGCTCCTCAGATTGAAGTCACACAAAATTCGACTGTGGAAAAGTTGAGACCTTAAAGTAGAGTCAACATTAAATACATAATTGATGTAAAGTTTGGGGGGGCCTCTTTTCCTGATATAGCACAGCTCAAAATGAGAAGAAAGAACTACACACATCCCTTCCCAACTTAGAATATAGGAATCAGAAAATTTGGGAGTTGTCAAAAATGAAATACAACACTTAACGATTGATATCGTAGTCATTAATGAACTGAAATTTTCTGAATTTGGCCATTTTAATAGGCCAAATATAGTCTACTATTCCAGACATGACAAATTGAAGAAAAATTTCTGTCAGAAGGGACCTGTCAAGACTTAATCTTATGTACAATGCTGTCAGTAATAAGATAATACCCATGGTAGTTGGAAAACATGACCTTCATAATTACAACTGATGCCAAAGGTCACATGATAGAAATTTTTAAGAACGATCCCTTGTAAATGTCAAAGGCATTTTTTGACAACATAAATGGAGATGAACCTTGCCAGAGAGAATACACATAAATTGACTACATCTGTAGAAAGGCATGATGGAGAAGTTCAGTAACTTTAGTCATAACAGCCAGGGACTGACTGAATAACAAGCTATCAATTGTTCATACGCAAATTCAAGCTAGAGCTGAAAAAATAAAAATCCATGAGAGACAAAGTATAACCTTAAATGCATCCTACCCGAACTTAAGGTCCATCTCAAGAATAGATTTAACACAATGAAAACTAATGACAGATGATCAGGAGAATTATGAGACGGTGTGAAGGACATCCTAGATGAAAAACAAAGCAAAAGATCATTATGATAGTCCTGGTAGACTAGAGAAACAAATTTATAAACATATGTTTAGAAACACTACCATGAAGCAGAAGTCAAATAATTTTTTTTAATTTGTTTTTTTTTTTTGGGGGGGGGGGCGTTGGGCATCACTGCTCTCCGGTGGTGGGAGTAGGAGGCCCAGCCCCACTGCTGGAATTGAACCTCCATCCCAGTGGGCCGCAGTCCCGCGGACCACCACTACGCCACCGGGGCTCAGCCCAACAGAAGCCAAATAAACATACGCTCTCCATCTTTAAGATTTGTTTCTCTAGTACCTCATTCTTCGTACCATAGCATGTTAGTCTGGGTAGACTAGAGAAACAAATTCGTAAACACTCGTGTATAAGAAAGTATCCCAGTCCTGTCCAAGCCCATAAGTCCTCTATTAGCCCATATGTCCGATAGCAATCTATAAAATCCTCTTCAGACTCACAAAACACATGCAATGATGGCAAATGCCAAATAGTCACAGGCCCGTGGGTAGAAAGTCTTTGGATCGAGAGATGTTTTAAGTATCTCGGCACCGGCAGGGGTCTCTACGTGGCTTCTCCAGCTTCAGAAGTCTGGTTGCATGAGGGTAGGTCCATGTGGCTTCTCCAGCTCAGGGCAATAGTGTAGTTCCACGTGTCTTGTCATCTGCAGTGTCTCTCAGGGAGTGGGCAGAGAGAGAGTCTCCTGCATCCAAGGAGGAAATAATCAGTTTTCTCAGAATCCTCAGGGGAAAGCCATGCCCATGGAGGCCTCATTGGCTCTGACCTGATTGACAGACTAGACTCCATCCCTTCACTCTTAGTCCTCTCAAGTCCCAAATTTATACTAGATTATGTAACTATGACAGGAAAGAACAGATCAAAACAAATGTTAGAAGAGATTTTTGATGCTTGTCATCTTTCTCCTGATCATTTAGCATCATTCGTTGCTACACTAGTTGAAAGAAGCTTCCAGCCTAACCTCTGACCCACAGACTTGGAACACGCCCACCTCTACAGTTTTGTGAACTATTTTCTTGATAAAAATGTCCATCTAGGGCTGAGCCCTGGTAGCATAGTGGTTGTGTGCGGGACTGCGGCCCACTGGGATGGAGGTTCAATTCCAGCTCCACGGAGCAAAGGCTGGGCCTCCTACTCCCACCACCTGAGGGCAGTGATGCCCCTCCCCCCCAAAAAAAATGTCCATCTATAGGAACACTAGTGGTGATTCCAGGTAAGCATTGGCCTGCTTACCTACAGGATAGACTGTTCAAAATTACTAGTGATTTTGTCAAGGAAAGTTAAGTCTATCTGATCCCATAAAGAATTGTTACTTGACTCAGTGCTCCTCCTCATGCAACAGGTGACTTACTCTTCCCATTTCCTAGCAGTCCCAGACTAATCCCAGAGACACGATGGTGGATGTTGGAATAAAGAGATTTGACCACATTGGGCATTTGTTCACCAGGGCTGTTTTCAACACTGGCAAATTGGACATCATTACCATTAATGACCCCTTCATTGACCTAAACTACATGGTCTAGATGTTCCCGTATGATTCCACACACAGCAAGTTCAATGGTACCGTCAAAGCTGAGAACAGAAAGCATATCATCAATGAGACATCCATCTCTATCTTTCAGGAGCAAGATCCCACCAATCTCAAAAGGGGTGAAGTGGGTGTCAAGTATATCTTAGAATCCACTGTTGTCTCACAACTACAAAGAAAGCTGGGGCTCACTTCAAGGGTGGTACCGAAAGGGTGATTATCTGCCCCTTCTGCCAGTGCCCCCATGTTTGTGATGGACATGAACCACGAGAAATGTGACAACTCCTTCAAGATTGTCAGCAATGCCTCCTGTGTCACCGATTGCTTGACCCCCCCTGGCCAAGGTGATCCATGACAAATTTGGAACTTTGGAGGGACTCAGGACCACATCCATACCATCATTGCTACCCAGAAGACCATGAATGACGCCCTGGGAAACTCTGGCACAATGGCCATGAGGCTTCCCAGAACAACATCCCCATATCTACTGGCGCTGCCATGACCGTGGGTAAACTTATACTGGAACTTAAATTCACTCTTCCATGTCCCCACCCTAATGTGTCAATTGTGGATCTCACCTTCCATATGGAGAAAACTGCCAAGTATGACATCAAGAGGTGGTGAAGTAGGTATCGATGGTCCCCTAAAGGGCATTCTGAGCTACACTAAGGACCAGTTTGTCTCCTGTGACGTCAACAGTGACACCCATTCTTCTGCCTTTGATACTAGAGCTGGCATTGCCCTAGACGATCACTGTATCACACTCATTTCCTAGTAGGACAATGAATTTGCCTACAGCAACAGAATGGTAGACTTTATGGTCCACATTGCTTGCAAGGAATAAGTGCCCCCATGGACAGTAGCAGTACTAGAGGAAGAGAAAGGCCCTCTGCCGCCAAGGAGTCTTTGCCCCAGCTTGATTACCCAACACACTGAGAAGATCCCATCATCTTGCGTTTCCACCCAGACCCCCTGAAAAAGGAGATCAATAAAGTACCCAGCCCCCCCAAAAAAAGAATTACAACTTTGAAAACACTATGTACGGTCACTTTCAAGTTGGGATCAACTCAATGGTAGTTGACTTTCTCTTACAGCTCTTTTTTTTTTAGGCATCACTGCCCTCTGGTGGGAGTGGGAGGCCCAGCCTTGCTCCTGGAGAGCTGCTGCTGGATTTGAACTGTCAACCCTGTGGGCTGTAGTCCTGCACACAACCACTACGCCACCAAGGTTCAGCCGGTAGTTGGCTTTCTATAGACATATATAATCTACATTAATGATTATGTGTTGAACTGCTAACCAGAAGATCAACAGTTTGAAACCACCAGCCATTCTGCAGGTGAAAGACAGCACTTTCTACACCACCACCCGCCCCCCCCCCCCAGGATGGTGCAGTCTCAGAAACTCACAGAAGCAGTTCTGCCTTGTCTTCTCAGGTTGTTCTGAGTCAGCTTCAACTCAATGGCAGAGAGTTTTTTATTATATAATCATACTGACTTTGTTTCTCTGGATAACCCAGCCTAAGACACTTTTCCCCATATAGGACATTCTTGAAGTCATGCAACAAATTGTCTCATTTTCCGTCACTCGTGTTTAATGTGTAAAATCTGTTCTTCAAGTGGTCTGTAAATCCAGGTGGGATATACTCAAGGTTGTATTTTGAATCTGAAGAACTAGATTTAATTCAACTATAATAAGTTTTCCATTTTCTCACCAATTTCCTGTGACCTCATGAACTCCTGGGCTGGTGCTGATCTGTAACTGGTGCTAATCCATAGTACACCAGCCATCTAGGATTTTTTCTCAGGGGCCTGCCCCTACAAATGAGAACCAGTCAAGGATGCCCTATATTATCACTGTTAATCCATATAATCCAGAAAGTATTAGAGCTCTTAGACATTAAAAAGAAGCCAAAGGCATCCAGATTGGAAAAGAAAACTGAGGTGCAGATGATAAAATACTATGTCTAGGAACCCTCACATTATTTATTAAAAAGTTTCTGAAATTAATCAAATAATTTGGCAACATGCCAGACTACAGTATAAGCATCAAAAAATCAATCAGATTCTGTATACTAAGGAAGAAAACCTTGAAAAGAAAAATTCAGAAAACAGTATAATTTGCCATCACTACTCAAAAGATTCACAATTTAGGAGAAAAATCTAACCAGAAAAAAATATGTGTACAAATGAAACCACAAAATACTGCTTTAAGAAACTAAAAGATGGGCTGAGCCCCGGTGGCTTAGTGGTTGTGTGCAGGACTGCGGCCAACTGGGATGGAGGTTCAGTTCCAGCTCCATGGAGCAAAGGCTGGGCCTCCTACTCCCACCACCTGAGGGCAGTGATGCCCCCCCCCAAAAAAAAAAACCTAAAAGATATCTGCATAAATGGAAGAATGTTCCATCTTCTTGGAAAAGAAGATTTATACTGTTAAGATGTCAGCGTTACCTAGAGCAATCTATAAATATAATTCCTCCTATCCAGATCCCAGAATCATTCTTCACAGAAGTGAAAAAACGAATCACCAATTTCATATGACAAGAAAATCCTCCTAAATCAAAGCACCACTAAAAAGGAGCCTGATGTCAACGAAGTCCCCACAGACGGTGCACACAGTGTGAGCCAAGAATTTTGGATAATGAAGCCATAGAACTGCAGCTGGTTTTGAACTGCTGACCATGCAGATTGTATGTAGTCCAACACCTGGCCACTGCACCAGCAGGGCTCCTTCAGAGGGAACACAAAGAAGTTCTCAAAACATCAGGAACAATTCAGGCATTTGGGGAAGTAGCAGGAGACAAGATTAACAATCAGAAACCAATCAGATGTCTATATCCAAATGAAGAAAGTGTCAAAAAAGACATCAAAGAGACATGTACAATACTTCGGAATGTATTTTGGATACATTACAGCATATTTTGTACAGGAAACACTTTATGACATGGATGAACCTGGAAGCCATGTGCTGAGTGAAGTTAGCCAATCACAAATACTGTATGAATTCACTACTATGAGGATAAACACCATGAAGAAGGAGCTTTCTCTGATCATGTAATCATTTAATCCAGTCTCCCAAGCAATAAAGGAAGGAGTCTGCCCAGTGCCCATCTATCACCCCTTATGTGTAAATCTTTTCTTATTTAAATCATTTTTACTGGGGGCTCCTACAACTTTTATCACAATCCATACATCAATTGAACCAGGCTTGCTTGTACATGTTGCCTTCATTTTCTAGACATTTGCTTCCCTATTGAGTCCTTGGGATCAGCTCCTCCTTTTCCCTCCCCTCCCTCCCTCCCTCCCCCACCCTCATAACCCCCTGGTAGATTGTACACTGTTATTTTCATTGTTCACACTGACTGCTGTCTCCCTTACCCCATGTTTTCTGTTGTTTTTCCCCCTGTAGAGGGATGTATGGTTATGTGTTAATCATTGCGATCAGTTCCCCTTTCCTCCCTTCTTCTCCCCCTCTTCTCTCTACCCTCTAGTATCACGATTCCCACTCGTGTTCCTGTATTCTGTGTATCTGGAGCTCCCATCACTTATCTATCCCTGTGTACATGTTCCAGTCTGGTCTGAATTGAGAAGCAGCACTGGGGTCATGGTAGTAGGGGTGAAGAAACCTCAAGGAACCAGAGGACTACAGTGTGTTGAATCGATGCTTTACTGGACTTACTGGTGACTCATCCCTTCCCTGTCGTCCCTCTGTGGGGTGATTGTTCCATTGTCTACAGAGCGGGCTCTGGATCTCTGCTCCAGCCCCCCTCATTCTCAACAATATGCTTTTGTTTGCTATGTGTCTTCTGATGCCTATTACCCAGTCCCTATGACTCCTCATGATCTTCCGTGTAGTCTTATTGCTTCACTGCTGAATGGAGGCATGTGTAACTTCAAGCCTTGAAGACCCCAGATGCTATATCTTTTAATAGTCAGTCACCATCGGTCTTCTTCACCACATTTGGTATGCACTCATTTTGTCTTCAATGATTGTTTTGGAAGGGTGAACATCTCAGACTGCCAATTTGTTAGAACACAATGTTCTTGTTTTGAGGGAGGATATGAGCAGAGGCCCGAAGTCCATCCCCTACCTCACGTATTGCCATACAAATATATGTACTTGGGCCAATACCTCTATTTTTGTGGATTAATGTATTTACATGTACAATGCGATGTTTATGCCTCTATCATTGCTTTGCTTTCTAGGTCCTTCCTCTGTTTCCTTTTACCTTCCTCCTACCCCACTGTCACTTTCCTCTTATTTCCGCCTCTTGGTACCTCCTCTTAGCTAGTTTGCTGTGGCTCTGACAACCCCTCTCCTCAGATCCCTGTCTCCTCCAATTGACTCCAACACCCCAGGTGTTCCCCTGTCCATGGAGAAACTTGCTCCCTGCCAAATTCCCCCACTGTCCTCACCTACCATGTCTTCCCTGGATCGTTACTCCCACTGCTCTCTCATTAGGCATTGTGTCAGTCCCAGTAGACTAGAGGAACAAATTGCAAAGACACGCATATGGATATAAGGAAAAGGTTTATATACAAGAGGAACAGGACATTGAGCCCAGTCCATTAAAAAGTCATATGTCTGATATGAACCCATATGCCCCAAATCAGTCTATAAAGTCTCCTTTTGACTCACGAAATCACAGGTCAGTGGGTGCAGAATCCTGGCGCTGGCAGGGGTCTCCACATGGCTCCTTGCTTCGAGGGCTCAGGGTCCATCAACAGCAGAAGCAACTCATTGCTGGCAGAAGGCTCCATGTGACCACCCCAGCTTCAGAGGTCTGGCTCCATCAGGGCAAAGCCGTGTGGTCTCTCCGCCGGCTCCCCCAGCTTCTCAGACGCTGCCATCTTGTCTTGTCCGTGATTCATCATCTCTAAGACTAACTCCCAACCACTGGGGGAGATAGCTTCTCATCTTCACGAGGGAAATATCGCGAGATTTCCCAGACACATCAGGAGAAAGCCATGCCCACACAGAGGCCTCATTGGCTACTCAATGGCTATCTCCATATTAACAAGCTAGACTCCACCCCTACATCTCAATCATGAAATTAACAGAAGCACAGGACTGCCACAGGTTTGCCTTCCGTTCCTATACGATATAGGTGTTTACACCAACTATGACATAGCCTAAACTGATTTTTAAAAATGAAAATAGTAAAGAAAAGTTCAAAAATATATATATACAAAAATTCTGGGTCTGTTCACTGGCCTGCTAGACTGTCCAGGAGCTGCCCCTCCCAGCCTGGAGCGCCCCCTTGGGGGCTCCTCAGGAACTTCGTAGCTCTGCTTTGCTCCAGCTGCTGATCCGGTGTATTCCTTTCCTGTCTTGCTCTGCTTTGGGAGTTTTAGACCACACTTCTTCCCCACTAGGTGACCCCAGAAATGTCCTCTGTCACGGTCTGCTCCAGTAGGAGGACAACTGTTTTCAGTTGCCCAATCTCCTCTGTGTCCCATTGACTCCCTGCAGGGGCGTCATCCTCTGGACCTGCTTCACCACGCATGGGGTCCAATCTGGCTCTCTCTTTCTCTTCCTTCCCCCAGGGATATCTTTCTGTGAGTGTGGCATGCTGGTGCCTTTCCCCAACCTGTAGGTTCAGTTCTCTCTACCACAACCACTTCCAGGGAGAGGGTCAGTTTGACTCTGGTTGGACCAGCCCTGTAGCTCTCTCTTTTCATGCATTCTTCCATGTAGCCATGCTATCCTCCTGGTTTGGTTCATCGTGGTAGGGTCTGCATACCCATTCCGGATTCTGTGGAGATAAGACCAGTACTCCCCACCTGGGTGGATTAGTGCCCTGCTCCCTCTGTATGGCTGGGTCATAAGGTAGATCAATTTCCATCTTTTTTAAGTATCAGCAGATCGCTTTCCATAGCAACTGTACATATGTACAGGATGACCAGCAATGTAGGAAAGTTCCTTTCTCACCACATCCCCTCCAAAATTTGTTGCTCTCTGATTTTCTGATTTGGGCTCGCTTTGAAGGTGTTAGATAGTAAGTATATCATGGTTGTTTGGATCTGCATTTCTCTGATGGCTAATGATTGGGACCATTTCCTCATAGTGAAACTTCTTTTCAGTTCTTTTGCCCACTTCAAATGGTTAATGGTTTTCCTCATTTTGCACGCAAGGATGATATTATAGATTTTCATAATAAGCCCTTTGCCTATTGTGTTGTGGACAAAAATCCTCTCCCAGTCTGTGGGTTGCCTTGTTACCCTCTTGGTGAAGTCTTTTGGTGCACACAGGTGTTTTATCTTTTGTAAATCCCACTTATCAATTTCAGGTTTCCCTGTGTATGTACCTTGCCCTATTGCAGTTGCCTTTGTATTCCCTGGGCCAAGGTTCTTGGGTTTTTCCTGATTCCTTTGCTAATGGTCCTAATGATTTGGGGTTTCAATTCTAGGTCACTTGAGTTTGTTCTTGTGCATGGGGTGAGGTAGACATCTTGTTTCGTTTTTCTATTGTTTTCAGCACCACTTGTTAAATAAGGTGTCACCCTCCCACTTGATGCTTTGGAGGCCCTTGTCAAAGATCGGTTGTCTATATACTGATGGTTTTATTTCTGAGTTTTTTTCTTCTTTTCCATTGGTCTGTATATCTGTCATTATGCAAGCACTACACTGTTTTGACCACTGTGACTGTGCAATAGGTGTGAAAGTGAGGTAATGTGAGCCCTCAAACTCTGTCCTTCTTCTATAGGAGTGTGTTGATCCAGGTAGACTAGAGAAACTAATTCATAAGCACATATATGTACATAAGAGAGAGGTTTATATACAAGAGGAATGCAACATTGAGAAATCTCAACCCAGTCCAGACCAAGGTAATAAGTCCAATATTTGCCCATCTATTCCATAACAATCTTTTCAGTCCTCTTCAGACTCACAAAGCACATGAAATGTCACCAGAACAATCACAGGCCAGTGGGTACAGAGTATTGTGTATTCAGTAGTGGTAGAAGCATCTCAGCACTGGCAGGAGTCTCTATGTTGCTTTTCCAACTTAAGAGGTCTGGCTGCATCAGGGTAGGTCTATGTGACTTCTCCTTCAGGATGTCTCACAGGGAGTCAGCCTGTGTTTGTCAGTAGAGCATCTACAAGGGACGGAGTCCTAAAGCTTTCACCTCCAAAAGGGAAATGTCACCAGATTTCCCAGAATTCTCAGGAGAAAGCTATGCCCACACAGAGGTCTCATGGGCTTTCTCCAGATTGACAGGCTAGACTCCACCCCTACACTCCCAGTCCTAAAATTGACACTAGATTAGTGACTGCTAAAAGAAGTTTGCTGTTAATTCTGGACTTCTTCCCTTTCCATATGAAATTGTTGATCAGTTTTTCCAATTCTTTGAAGAAGTTTGTTGGTATTTGTATCAGTATAGCTAACTTACAAAGTGTCTTGGGTAGGATAGAGGTCTTTACTACATTGAGTCTTCCAATCCATGAGCATGGGATAGTCCTCCATTTGTGGAGGTCCCTTTTGACTTTCTGTAGTAAGGTCTTGCAGTTTTACTTGTATACATCTGTTGGGAAGGGATGGGGTTGGTTAAATAAATCTCTAGATATTTTAGTTTGTTCTTGGCTATTGTGAATGGTACTGCCTTCTTGCTCTCCTCTTCCATAGTCTTGATTGATGTATATAGCAAACCAATCAACTTCTGTTTGCTAATCTTGTATCCTGCCACTCTTCCATGTTCCTCTAAAGCTGTCAGTACTATGGTTGTGAAGCGTTGGGAACATTCAATGTACAGAATCATGTAGTCTGCAAATAACGATAATTTCACCTCCTCCTCTCTCAAATGTGCTATTTTTCTTTGGTTGGTGTGTGTGTGTGTTTCAATTCTTAGACACATTTTAACAGTGGAGACTTCAATTTTGAACATACTGAAAAATGATAAATTCACCCAATAGTTTCATAATCATTATTTTCTCCAGTATTAATTATCTAAAGCTGATAATTGGTAAGATAAAAGAAATTAAAAATAAGTAATTTCAATTTGCCTTTTCCCAATCCATCATATTATCAGAGTTTACTTGAATAAATATATATATTTGAGATTGGATTATTGGTTTCTAATTTCCTAACAAAGAAATGATAGTCACAAATATGAAGCTATAGCTTTTCTTCCATATTTCATGGCTCTGTGACAGAGTAGTGGCAGATTCACTTCAAGAAACACCACAAGGGAGGATTGCAAATTCCCATTATGCATATTTCTGTATTATTCAACATTGTATTTAGATTACATCCAGGCTGTGGCTAGTAAGTAAAATAGAGCTAGGAACTCTCTTGCATGTCTTTTTAGTGTATTGTGGGAGACAGAAAGATTTCTCCCAGATTATCTCCCCCAAAATATATGCCAAACATAAGCTGCTTGCTCCACATGGCATATGGCTATACCCTTGGGGTCAACCAAAGTAGATCAGGAGCTATTCTTCCTTAGGGTTATTAGCTATCCATAACAATCAAAGTATAGTCTGTACCACCCTAGAGAAGGTTCACTCCCTCTGACAAGCATACCATTAGAGTACTTGTAGAAGACAAAGAGGTCAAGCCCACCCAAGGGCAATCAAGGCTAGGCAACCATCAGGAAACAAGTCCTGTCACATGGGAACCCCACACTTCCTATTATATGTACAACCCAAGCTCATCCCCTTCCTGTGATTGTACAACCCTTTCCTGTTATGTATGTCCTTACCTGTAATTAGGGGCCTTGCGTGGCACCAAAGGGTATATAAGGTTTGAGGTATGATAAAGAAGCCCACTCTCTCCCACCACTCTCTCTAGCCCCCTCAGGGCTGGACGCTCCCTCTCCCTGCTCCCTCACGTAATTCCGTCTCCCACTCACACTCTCTCCACATGGGCAACCTGACTGGGCAGAAGAGGTGAGCATGCTACCATGATATGTGTCTGATTCTTATTACTTGTCTCTCTCTCTCATGCTCTCTATAACTTTACTGTGACAAATAAAAATTATCACTGTACAACTGCGCCTACCAGACCCATGATGGTTGTATTGGAGACTGGCTTCCTCTGATAGTGTATATACTTCTGTACTAAGACTTTATGAACATGCCTAATATGGCAATCAAATAGCTTTCACGTAGGATCAGAATTTGAGATGAAAAGGTGACATCACAACAGATTGAAATAAATTAAAGATATAATACACTAGTACAAAAGATGGAACTCCAATAAGTTTGATAACCTAGAAGGAAAAATACTTAAGAAATACACCATCTGCCCAAATTTATACAGACTGATGTAGAAAGTATCAATAGATCCATAACAAAATAAGAAACAATGTTGTGCTACAGACTACTGGGACTTTAGACTTTGTCCTTTTGAAGTACACAATATTATTCATTGACAACAGCAGAAGGATCCAATTTGGAAACCCCACTAAGTAAACCAGATTTTACCTTAAACCAACCTGGAACAGATTAAAGGGACTGAAATACTCCCTAGAACTTAAGGCTGAAATGCGCTAGAGTGACAATAAGCAGATGACTGCTACCCTAAATTACGGATTTGGAAACCATCAGACTTTGGTGCAAATCTCTTTCTTTAAGTGTAACCAATACTTGACAATTTAAGACTACAATATATTTGCTATTCTTGTACTCTGCCTTAGTCAAGAAGCATTACTGAAAATTTTGTCAAGTGTCAGCCCTCATTTTTTGCATAAATAGTAACCAGTTACTTGTTTTTGTAATCTGTACAAGTTCACAATCCATGTACTTTAGTCTTAAAAAGCAGTTCTATACATGTATACTTTACTTTATCCCAACAGTGTTCTATATTCTATGCCTTTGGCTAAATTAATGATATGATCAATAAAATTACCATATTCCATGTGGAAATGACTGATAATAACCACCCCCCCAAATGGCAATGATGTCTCTAAAGTGACCCAAGGTCATATATAAACTATGGCTATATGTATGGATTTTAAGCTAACATTGAGTAGTAAGCCCTAGTCTAAGATTGCAGGAGCCTTGGTGACATAATGGTTACATACTGGACTGTGATCCACAAAGGCAGCAGTTTGAAACCACTAGCAACTCCGCGGGAGAAAGATGGAGCTTTCTGCTTCCATAAAGCGTTGTAGTCTTAGAAGTCCATTGAGTCGCTTTGAGTAGGTATCAACTCGACACCCGTGAGTGAGTCTGAGAAGAATTAGTTCTTGTGACGTGGCCCTACTCCCTATCCTCATGAAGGGATCACTGAAGCTATGGGTGCCACAGGAAAATGAGGTAAGGAAATCCGATGATGGGTGCCTTGCTATCAGAAAGAACAGTGCCTGGATCTGACTTCACTTTATGAAGCCAGCATAACCCTGATACCTAAACCAGGGAAAGACGCTATCAAGGTAGAAAACGAAAGATCAGCAGCTCTCATGTGCACAAATATTTTCAGCAAATTCCTGGCCAAAAGAATCCAACAATATAGCAAAAAGTATATGTCATGATCAAATGGGATTCATACTGGGTGCACAAGGATGCTTCAACCTCACAAAAATTATTGGTGGATTCCACCACATACAAAAAAAAATCCCAAAAGATAAGAACCACATGATCATATCAATAGACACAGAAAAGGTATTTGACAATATACTACAACCATCCCCCATTTTGTGAAAAAAAAATCACCCAACAAAATAGTGATAGATGGAAAATTTCTCAAGTCAATAGAGGCCACATAAGCAAAACCAAAGGCCAAGATCACACACAATGAAGCCAAAACATTGCAATGGGTTCCAGACATAAATGATCCTTATCCCTGCTGTTTTTAACATTGTGCTGGAAAATTTAGCTAGAGCTATTAGACAACAAAAATATATCAAAGGAATCCAGATTGGTAAGCAAGAAGGAACACTCTTATTATTTGCAGATGATATGATTTTACATATAAAAATCATTAATTTGGGCTGAGCCCCGGTGGCGTAGTGGTTGTGCACAGGACTGTGGCCCACTGGGATGGAGGTTCAATTCCAGCTCACAGGAGCAAAGGCTGAGCCTCCTATTCCCACCACAAGGGCAGTGATGCTTAAAAAAATAAATAAATAAAAATTTTTAAAAATCTAAAAATCATTAATTTGACAAATGTTGGAAACTATCAAGAGATTTATCAACATGGTGGGATTCAAGATTAATGTAGAAAAAAATCAAGTTTCAGTGAACTAATGAAGAAAACTCTGAAAAAAATAAATAATGCAATGATCTTTTTTAATAGCCACATAAAAGATGAAATACTTAGGAATAAACTTAACCAGAGAAACAAAAGACTTAAACAAAGAGAACTACAAAACAGTACTACAAGAAATCAAAAGAGATCTATGTAAATGGAAGAATATTCCATGTTCATATACCCCAAACCAAGCTCACTGCCCCTGAGTCAATCACAACTCAAGCCTACCCAACAGGACAGAGTACACCTGCCGCTATGGGTTTCTAAAACTCTCGCTCCTTCTGAGAATAGGTAGTCCCCGCTATTACCCATGGAGCAGCTGGTAGTCTCAAACTGCTGCTTTTGGGGTGAGCAGCCCAATGAATAACCACAACTTCACCAGTTTCCTATATTCATGGATAAGGAGGCATAATCGTGGGAAATTGTCCATACTACCCAAAGGAATCTATAAATAGAATGTAATTCTGATCCAGATCCAAAAAAACCTATTACTAATTTAATCTGGAACCAGGATAATCGAGGAAACTCTCAAGTACAAAATAGCCTCTCACTTCTTGATCCCAAAATCTCTTACAGAGTTTTACTACTTTTAACAGCTTGGTACAGGTACAATTGTGTACGATATGTACAACAACTGCATGGGATAAAGAACCCAGAATTAAATTCATCCACCTACAGACAACTGATCTTCAAAAATGGTCCATGAAGTAGTTACATAATCAGGTGTCAACTTGTGGAGGGTGGAGTCTAGCCTTTCAATCAGGTCGCAACTTGATGACCTCACTGGGAGGCACTAACGAGAAAACTAGCTTGCTGAAGGCGGAACACACACTCACTCCCTGAGAGACATTACTGATCACAAACTTGATGAAGCTGCGCTCATGCAACCCGAGCCCTGGAGCTGGAGGAGTCACGTGGAGACCCCTGCCAGCCTTGAGATCCTTCTACTGCTCCTATATCCACAAGACTTTCCTCCCACTGACCAGTGATCTTCCTGCATTTGGCATCATTGCATGTGTTTTGTGAGTCTGACGAGGACTTTATAGATTGGTACCAGACGTATGGGCTAATATTGGACTTATGGACTTGATTTGGACTGAGTTGGGATGTTTTCTCAATATTCAATTGCTTTTGCATATAAAACTCTTTCTTTTACGCATATGAGTGTCTATAAATTTGTTTCTCTAGTCTGCCCAGATTAACATAGGCCATAAATTTTAAATGGAAAAGAGATAACATCTTCAACAAATAGTGCTGGTAAAATTGGATCTCTACCTGCAGATAAGTGAAAGCAGACCCATACCTCATTCCATGCATAAGAATGAACCCAAGATGGATCAAAGACATGAAAAAATATGGACAAACTTTAGGGCCCTATTGCAGGGCATATCAAACGTAATGAAGGAAGCATACACAGAAGACAATATAGATGACTAACACCAACTAAAAATAAGACAATTACATGCATGAAAAGACTTTATCAAAATGTAAAAAGAGAACCCATTGTTTGGGGGGGAATTGACAACACTACAACAAACAGAGGACTAATTTCTAAAGCTATAGAAAATGATGGTACCTCAAAAAGAAAAAGAAATGGCAGAGTTAAAAAGTGGGAAAAGGATATAAACAGGTGACATCTGTGGCAGTCATGTGCTTATGTTAATTTTATTATTGAAATGGTGGGGTGGAGTCTAGCCTGTTAATCTGGAGATAGTCATTGAGTAGCCAATGAGGCCTCTATGTGGGCATGGTTTTCTCTTGAGACTTCTGGGAAATCTCACGATATTTTCCTCGTGAAGATGAGAAGCTATCTTCCCTAGTTGTTGGGAGTTAGTCTCAGAGATGATTAATCACAGACAACACAGGATGGCAGCGTCCGGGAGGCTGGAGTAGCCAGTGGAGAGACCACACGGCTTTGCCCTGATGGAGCCAGACCTCTGAGACTGGGCCAGCCACATGGAGGGTTCTTCCAGCAATGAGTTGCTTCTGCCACCACGGGATGCTATTGATGGACCCTGAGCCCTGGAAGGGAGGAGCCATGGGGAGACCCCTGTTGGTGCCGGGACTCTGTACCTACTAACCTGTGACTTCGTGAGTCGGAAGGAGACTTTATGGACTGATTTTGGGCATATGGGTTAATATCTGACTTGTGACTTTCAGCTGGACTGGACTGGGATGTTTTCTCAATGTCCTGTTCCTCTTGTATATAAACCCATTCCTTATATCCATATGCGTGTCTTTGATATTTGTTCCTCTAGTCTACCTGGACTAACAGACATCCAAATGACAAACAAACATATGATGAAATGCTCAAGATCACTGGCCATCTGGGAGGCCCAAATCAAGGCTATAATGAGATATCTTCTTAAATTATCAGTCACAGCCAAGTTCAAAATTACAGAAAATATCAAGCTCTGGAGAAGCTGCAGAGAACTTGGAATTCTCATACATTGCTGGTGGGCATGTAAATATGTATAACCGTTTTTTTTTTAAAGCAACGTGGCACTACCTCAAACAACTGGGAATGAAATTTCCATATGAGCTAGTAATCCCTCTGTTGGGTATATATCCTAAAGAAATAAGAATCATAATGAGAACAGACATCACACACCCATCTTCACTGCAGCACTGTTCGCAATAGCAATTTTGCCAGAACCATTTGTTGAAGATGGAAACAACTTCAATAGAAATTCTTCTATTTTATCCAGTAGAAGAATGGAACAAGAATGGAGTTTTGTACAACAATGTGTTGTACAAAAAATGATGTAACCATGATATACCTCGTGGCATTGATAGACATATAGAACATCACTTTGAGGGAAATAAGTCAATCACAAAAGGATAGACATTATATGAGACCACTGGTATAAGGATAAAAACAAAACAAGATAAAGGATTTGAAACCAAAGGAACAGACTTTGGAAATTCCCAAGGGGGAAAGGTCAAGGGAGGAAAGATACAGTAATGGGCTAGACTGTTGATGGCTTTTAAATGCATAAAATGGAAGATAGTTATCCACAAGAACAGGAAGAGAAATCAAGAGTCAAAGGAAGGTTAAACTATTGGAGGTTTGATTAGTAGGTTAAAGTGTTGGATACAAAATTGATGGTCTGAAGTATAAACCTCTATTTAATTTTTTTGTTTGTTTGTTTTTGGCATCACTGCCCTCTGGTGGTGGGAGTAAGAGGCCCAGCCTTTGCTCCTGTGGAGCCGCTGTTGGAATTGAACCTCCATCCCAGTGGGCGGCAGTCCCATGCACAACCACTACGCCACCTGGGCTCAGTAAACCTCTATTTAATTTATAATAAGAAATGTTATTTTAAAAAACAATAAAAGAGAACCTATAGACTTGGGAAAATTGGACAATGACTTATTAGACAAGTATGCAGTCTCTAAAAATTACAGTGAACGCTAGCACTTCAGCAAGAAAAAGGCAATCTAATTTTTTTTGGCATCACTGCCCTCTGGTGGTCGTGGGAGCTACCCAGTGCTGCTCTTGAGAGCCGCTGCTGCATTTGAACCTCCAAGCCCTCAGGCTGCAGTCCCGCACTCAACCACTTACGCCACAGGGGCTCAGCCGCAATCTAATTTTTAAAATAGACATAGGTTATGAACAGACTTTTCAACGAAGACATTAAGGTGAAAAACATGGGGAAAATACCCATGATCATTATCCATTTAAGATACAAATCAAAACAATGAGATAGCAACTCATTCAACATTAATAGAAAAACTTAAAAAGCGATAACAACAAATATTGGTGAGGGTTCAGAGAGACTGGAATCATTATACCCTGTTGTTGGGATTGTAAATTGGTGCAACCACTGTGGCAGATGGTATGGTGTTTCCTCAAAAAGTTAATAATAGAAATGTCATATGACCCAACAATCCTCTATTTGATAAATATCCTAAAGAAATGAGCCACGACACAAGTAGATATGCAAAACATATTCATCATAACACTATTTACAATAGCAAAAATATGGAAATCCCCTAAATATCCATCAGTGGAAGTCACCTTGGTACATATACACAATGGAATAGAACACAACATTAAAGAATAATTATGAATCTACAAAGCCCAGCATGGAAAAACCTGGAGGGCATAAGGCTGAGTGAAATTAATCACAAAGGGATCAATATTATAGGAGACGGTTGTTAAGTGCTATCAAATTGGTTCCGACTGTGTGCGCAACATAAGGAAACATTTCCCAGCCCTGACCCATCTTCACAACTGTTTCTATTCTTGAGTCCATTGTTGCAGTCATTGTGTCAATCCAACTCCTTAAAAGAGCTTTTTCACTGTCCCTCCACTGTACTAAGCATGTTGTCTTTCTCCAGTGTCTTAAATCTTGACAACATGTCCAAAGCATCTAAGAGGAAGTCTGCGGTAGCTACGTAATCTGTTGTCAATTTGAGAGGATTAAGGGTGAAGGCATGGAGTTTAACCTGTCAATCAGGTCACAGTTTAATGCCCTCATATGGAGATGCTAAGGAGACAAATAGCTCACAGGAGTAGGACACGTGCTCACTCCCTGTGAGACATCTCTGTAGGCAAGGCACAGGGTGCTATGCTAGAGCTCTGAAGCCATAGAAGTCAGGTGGAGACCTTGCCAGCACTGAGATGATCACCCCTCCACAGGATCCATGAAACCTTTCATGCACTGGACTGTAATCTTCCTGCATTCACTGTCATTGCATGTGTTTCCTGAGTCTGAGAGGACTTTATAGGTTGGTATCAGACATATGGGATGTTTTCTCGATCTTCAACTGCTTTTGTACATAAAGCTCTTTCCTATACACACTTAAGTGTCTAGGAATTTGCTTCTCGAGTCAGCCCAGATTAGCACATCATCTTTGTCTCTAAAGAGCACTCTGGCAGGACTTGTTCTAAGATAGAATGGGTTTGTCCTTTTAGCAGTCCATGATACTTTCAATATTCTTCTCCAGCACCATATCACAAAGCAATTGATTTGTTTCTTCTGTCTTCCTTATTCAATGTCTAACATTCACAGTCACATAAAGCAGTTGAGGACCAATCAAACTCCAAGATAGACAGTCTCTCAAGGAATGTTTACACCCATTGAGAATCCACATGGACAGTGTGCAGACCACGGTGACCCAAATGTGAATCCTTAAAGTCTTGATTTGTGTCTGAGTTCTAGCCATACTCTGGCTACACATGATACTGAACAGTTTCATCAAACTTCCAGACTAACTGGATTTGATGAAAGAACAGTTTGACACTCTATGTCTGAAAATAACCTGATAAATTTCCTAGGTCTATATCATGAAGTTCAGATCTACCAGAGATCATGGAGATGGTTCCAGGCATGGCAGTGTTTTACTCTGTTATGCATGGGTTTTCCATGGATTGGAGTCTCCCTCAATACTGGTGAAACCATCATCACTGGAAATACCAAATATACCAGGAGGATTTCTTGTCCTTACATTTCTTACAGTTGAATTAAAGAGCAAATAAGTTAACAGGCAACTAAAATTATGGGTGTAATTCAACAAAATTGAGATTATGAGTGCTCAACAATATTGCTACTTTTATGCCACACTGCTAGACTATATTTTCCATCTCTACAGCCTCCTAATGTTACAACTGAATTATTTATGGTCAACAGAATACAGGTGGGCATGATATGAATCTCTTCTAGAAATGTCTCAGCAAATATATATTTTTTTGGGGGGGGGGGGGCATCACTGCCTCTGGTGGCTGTGGGCGCTACCCAGCACTGCTCCTGAGAGCCACCACTGGGTTTGAACCACTAAGCCCACGGGCTGCAGTCCTATACTCAACTACTTATGCCACCGGGACTCACCTCCCCCCCCCCTTTTTTTTTATAATTAGATAGTTGCTTTTGTTTGTTTGTTTTTTGGCATCACTGCCCCCTGGTGGTGGGAGTGGGAGGCCCAGCCTTGCTCCTGGAGAGAGCTATTGGATTTGAACCTCCAACCCAGTGGGCCGCAGGCCCGCAGTCCCACACTCAATCACTACGCCACCACCGGGGCTCTCAGCAAATATTTTATGTATACCATTCAGTACTGGTGAGGTGGAGAGTATGCAGGGAAGAACTCTAATGCCTCCAGCGGTGAAAGAAGCCTAGGTTCCTGAATGACTGCAAGAGACAGGGCCATCCATAGGCTCATGTGGACTATAATTGGAGCAGAAAATAAACTTTTTGTGTGTGGTTGGTCATGTCCAAAAAAAAATAATAAGCAATTAAAAATTACATGGCTTGGGTCAAGTGCACCTCCGTGTCAAAGCAACATCCTTATTTTTCAATACTCTAAAGAGGTCTTGTCCTCACATTGGCTGGGTACACTCCTTCAAGAAGGGAAAAAGGGAGAACATCAGTCGCTTGACGCTCTACAACATTGAGACAGCCTGTGACAAGTCAAAAGGACCTCTCCAGTAGTGGTTCTCAACCTTCCTAATGCCGCAACCCTTTAAAACAGTTCCTCATGTTGTGGTGACCTCCACCCCACCCCCCCAACACCCATAAAATTATTATGGTTGCTATGTCATAACTGTCATTTTACTACTGTTATGAATCAGGAGAACGCTGTGCAAGAGTCTTTAGACACTCCAAGGGGTTGCAGCCTGCAGGTTGAGAGCCACTGCTCTATAGGACTGAGAGGAGAACCTTAATGAAAAATCAGGGTAAGATCAGGGGAGGGAAGCATCTGCATTTCAGAGGAGGCATTGATATTTCTCTTGGTGGGTATGATGGATAAATGGAGATGATCCATTTCACATCAAGAAGTGACCCTAAACAATAATTGCAGGGAACCTAAGGGGAGAATAAATCCAATTTTATTTTCCTGGGTAGACACTACAAATAAGTTTCTCCCTAACCTTTGGTGTACCACACTATGGAGTAAGATGGCCTTAGATGCTGGCCTTACAGGTAACAGAGCACCCACAAGGGCCACACGAGAAGGACTCAACATGGAAGCCAGACTGAATGAACTAGGTCCTTCCCTCAAAACTAACTGTACCCTTGGACTTAGGATGGCAATATTCTGATGGGAGGGGAAGCTAAGAATGGTCGGGATGGCCATCCCTAGACTGTGAAATGGTGGACATTAGACCATGGGTAGGACCCCTGGCTTCATGGGTGTCCAATGACAGGAGAGCCAGAAACACAATATATTTAGCACTTTAATGTTCCCCTTGCATCAATATGACAGGCAAGGATCTAGACTTGTAAGAAATGATACAGAAATCCCAGCCCCCAGCACGAACCCCATGCTCAGTGTTAATGGAGCCCAATCAACTAAGAAGTGAATCTGTACAAAGCAACAACTCATGAATTGCGCCTCAAAGTTGGATTATACACTCATAAACTCCCCATCAACAGTTTCTTAAAGTTGAGGTCACTGGAAAATCCGATGCTATTAATGCAATCACCTTCTGCTACAAAGGGATGATTGACAATGTTTTCTTTATTCTTTATTTTTCTGCTTCCTACTTGTTTGTTTTTGTTGTTGATTTTGTTTTTGTCATACTATGACTGCCAAAGTAAACCAGAGTCATTTATAAGTAGGAGGCCCAGCCTGGCTCCTGGAGAAGTGCTGCTGGATTTGAACTGCCAACCCTGTGGGCCGCAGTTGCGCACATACGCCACCAGGGCTCAGTCCTCGTTAGTTCTTATAATTTGGCTCTGCTCGATATTCAGCTTCATGAAGCGATTGCCTAAGCTAAGGGAGCTACAGGTAAATGTGGTGAAGAAAGCTGATGATGCCCAACTACCAATTGAAACAATGTCTGGGGTCTTAAAGGCTTGTATTCAAACAGACAGCCATCTAAGTGAGCCAACAACTCACCCCATGTTGAAGAAGCACAACAACCTGTTTGATCCAAAGATGCCGATAACAAAATCCAAAAATGATGAAAGGAAAAGTACCTGAGTTAAATTGTGAACACCCAATTTGTAGAACGTTATGGAGGACAGTGAGAGCTTAAAGTTCATCTGGAGAGAATCTAATCAGATTCACCCTCTGGCAGATTCCCTCTACCACAGACAAGGAACTTGAGAGCAACACAATAAGCAGAGATTCTGGTAAACTTGATTGTGGTGATGAAATGATGTTATCAAACTTGGTCAGTTAACCTGCCCCTTGACCAAACCTGAATTGGCTCTAGGCTCAAAAGTTTTTATTTGTGTCACCCTAGAAATTTCTTCTCTGCTTTCTAAAATATTGATGGTGGTCTTTTCTTTCTTACTCTTTATCGTTACAGTATTATTTTCTTCCTGCCAATTTTTTGTTTGTTTCTGTTGGGTTTCCCAGTGGTGAAGCACAGGAGTGGATACACAGAGACAATGACAGATATAATGGATTATCAGGACGGGGGGGATTGAGGGAATTTGGGGGGCATACAATGAATGTGGGAGGGAGCGGGGCATTAGAACTGATTGTGATGACATACATGCAACTCTTTTTTACAGTTATTTAATTATTTAAGTATATAATGTGTAAAGACGATATCAAGAAAACTGCTGCTACTACTACTACAAAAAGGGAAAACCAAACTTGAGCAATGGCTACCATGAGTGGAGGAAGAACTATTGCTTAGGGGAATTGAGTTTATGTTAATGGTGGAGAAATAATTTGGAAAAGGTTAACAATAATGGTTGTGTAACATAAGAGTATAGTAAGTGGCACTTACATGGAGAAGTTGTTGAATTGGAGAATGTTTGATTGTGTATATTTTTGTCAGAATAAAAAAATTACATGGTAACAATGAATACAAGGAAAAAGAAAATGTTCTAGAATTGAATGTGGCGATAATTGTACAACTCTTCTTGATATGATTGAAATATTGAATTGTATGACATGTGAATGAAGTGCCAATAAAACTGTTAAAAATGTTTCATGATGCAGGGAACATCTAAAGGAGATGGAATCTGCAGACACAAGAAGTCTGTGAAGCAGATCTCCCCACTGCAACCCGTCTTTAGATCTCTCGACTGCTGCTTCTTCCATGCGCATTGACTGTGGATTCAACCGAGTCAGAATCCTTGACAGCTTGAACCTTTCACTATCTGAGACTACTATTATAAAAACTCGAAAATAGGTTTTCACAAGAAAGAAACATTTTTTTGAAAGAAACATTTTTTTTTTTTATGATTACCAGAAAGTGAGTGAAAAAGAGGAAGACCTTCAATGAGATGGATTGAATCAGTGACTGGAACAGTAGGTTCAGACATGATTTCGAGGATGGTGAAAGACTGTGTGTGGGGGGGTGTTTTCCTTCTTTTGTTGCTAAGTGAAATGATCTGAATAACCCCTAACAACAGCAGCAACAACAACATAGGCATAAAGGAAAAGGTGGGAAAGGAATTCACAGGCTACAGGATAGATAAATGGTAACTTGAGTGAAGGGGAATGCAATAGGTAATAAGATTAGAAAAACAGGGCTGAACCCCGGTGGCATAGTGGTTGTGCGCGGGACTGCGGCCCACTGGGACGGAGGTTCAATTCCAGCAGTGGGGCTGGGCCTCCTACTCCCACCACCGGAGAGCAGTGACGGCCCCTCCCCCCCCAAAAAAAAAAAAGATTAGAAAAACATTATGGAGGAAAGGAAGTTTTGAAAAGATTATAGACCACAGAGACAGATGCTATTTTCTATAAAATCCCGAAACAGTGGGCCTCTGACTGAACAGGTCTAAGCGGAAGAGTGCGAGTATATCAGGAATACATATATTTGCATATATATAAGTGTGATGGGATATTTGTGTATTAGCATATGCATATTTACTATTTTACAAATAAATTGTGTATGTGGTAGCAAACACAAGAAGCAACTATGAGTACTTCTTAGACATAACCAAATACCTTGAGGAATGAGTTGCTATGCCTGATGGAAAGAGGACCATTTTATCAGGGATCAGCAAGGTCCGCAGACACAATCTGGTTTGCAAAGATCATGTTCTTGAGTCTGCTTTGGTGAACAGGCACTGAGTTCTTAAAAGCACATAAGCAGCCATCTAAGGTGCTCCTATTAGTCTCTCCCCAACCGAGGAAGAGTGACAAAAATCGAAAGACACATGGAACCAATCAGTCCCCTGGACAATGGGACTATGTAAGTATCAGTCTTGACAAACCTGAGAGCAGATGAAATACAGCTATGCTGAAAAGGATCACATTGGGTCCTGGATAGAGGGGAAGAAAAATGTGGAACAAATTTCAAAATCACAAAAGTGACCAGGCTTATTGGTTAGAGAGACTGGCGGCACCCCTGAGACACTAAGGTGGTTCTTAGTCACACTTGGAAGTCTGGAACTGAATTCATCCCTGTTTAGAATCTTAACTATTTATAATCAAAAGGGCAGAGGCTTAGTTAAAACAAGTAGAACGGTGCTCACAGAAAGATAGGGACAAAGGAGGATAAGTGACGGCATACTGAAGGATGTGCAATGGGTGAGTTGCATCAAAATGTGTAGGAACCATTGAATTTAAAACTGTGGTCTTCTCTGCAAACTTTCACCTAATTCATAATAGTTTCAAAAATGTTTAAATGGGGAAATTAGATGATCTGACCACAAGTTCACAGCTTCAAGTGTGAAGACGGTGAACTTTATGTGGCAAAGAAAGCCTGAGGCAACAATTCCCATAGTCTCATCATATTCAGGGCTCCTATTTGCGTCCCATAACTCCCATAACCATCTGGCTTAGCAAATGGTCTGCAAGGTCAGACCAGATGCCTTGTTGGGCAGTAGTTTCACCTGGTGGTTTGTGCTCCTCCAATTCCCGGTATTTCAGGAGACTTATTTATATATTAAAAAAAAAAAAAAACTTATCGGGCTGAGCCCCGGTGGCTTAGTGGTTGTGCGCGGGACTGCGGCCCACTGGGACGGAGGTTCAATTCCAGCAGTGGGGCTGGGCCTCCTACTCCCACCACCGGAGAGCAGTGATGCCCCCCCACACACCAAAAAAAAAGTTATCTGAAATTTCAACTTAATTGGGAATCTTGTATTTTTATTTAATTCAGAGACACCTCCCCTTCCTTTACACACACACACACACACACCAAAGCCTCATGTATACTCCTTCTCCTTGGCTTGGCTCCTTCAGGAGGGAAACTTGTCCATTCCGTCTAGTCCTTTTATCAAAGCCTCCCCTTGACCTTCTCCCCACTTAACCTTACTCATCTCCCCTCACCCCTCACCCGATCCAGACCTCTCCCTTGGTTTCCACTTCCCCTAGCAGCCTCCATGGCCTAGCCTACCTTCCTCTTTCTCAAGGAGAGTAGGGGAAAGTGGGCATTCTACTTCTGTAATGCGTGACAATCCCGGAATCCAAGAGGGTCTTTCGCTGAGACTCCAGGGCACTGTGTGTTTTTCGTTTTCTACACTTTGGCTAGTCTCTAGTTCGATATGATTAAAATCTGAGACAAATCCCGACTTCAGGGATTCCTGCCTGGGTGGTCGTCGAGGGGCCCTGGCTGGCTAGGTCTCAGGGCAACCTCAGTCAAACCTACCAGGGGTCCTCAGAGACCCCAACGTTGTCCCCTGCTCCCGGGCGCACCCCTGAATCCCTCCTTCCCGCTCTGTTAACCCCCTCAATCCTGTCAGTACCCATTCCCTGCGGTGGTGCTGAGTCTCCCCTGTCCCCGCCGGTGGGGAACCCGAGCACCCCACAATGTTCTGTCTGTCCCTGCGCGCGCGCGCAGCGGGGAAAGAGAGAGAAAGAGAAGGGGGGGGGGGGGGGGGTGGCGGCGCGGGCTGGCGTGCGCGCAGGCGCTGGCGCGGTGTGGTGGGAACGAGCGAAATGGGGACCACAGAGACCGCGGCCGCGGCCGGGCAGGGGGCGCGAAGCCCCAGCACCGCCGCCGTCTCGCTAGGCCTGGGCGTGGCCGTGGTGTCCAGCTTGGTGAACGGGTCCACGTTCGTGCTGCAGAAGAAGGGCATCGTGCGCGCCAAGCGGCGAGGTAGGGCCGGTCCGCTGGGTGCCCCGGTCCCCGATCCGCGCTCGCCCCTCACTGGGCGGCAGCCCCTGGGGACAGAGGCGGGCTCGGCCGGGCGGAGGGGGGCTTAGCGCTGGGAGCCCGCAGCGGGCTGGGGTGGGGTGAAGGTCCTCGGCCGGCCTGGGGTTCGCATCCTCTCGCCCTGCACGCCGTATTGGATTCGCTCCTGGAGGTTTCTTCCCAACCAGGCCGCATCCCCGCAGGCCCTTGGTGGCGGTTTAAAACCCCCTGTTTCGCTCTAGCTAAGTTCTCTCTGATTCTGTGTCACTCTGGGTGGGAGCAGCGCCTGCCAGCCCTGGCTGCTCGCCCGCAGACCCTGCGGGTGCCCTGGGTGGCTGGCCGTCCATCAGCCCGCAGAGTTGGTCCTTCTTTGGCCCAGCACCTCCGTGGGGGCCCACACCTTTTGCTGACAGTGACTCCAGAAGCAGTCTAGGAACCACTGGGTGCGATCCTGCCCCTGGTGCCCTCTTCCCAGAGGCCCTGTTTGAATTTATAGGGTTTCTCTCCCGGGTCTGGCTTCATTTCCAAGCAGCCCTGGGGGCTCGCTGAGTTAACATTGGGCCGCGGATCGCAAGGTCTGAGTGTCTTTTAAGCATCACACATTCCCACAGAAGCTAGATGGGAAATCGGAAGTCCTCAGGGGGTAGTTCTTAGTTCTAGTTTGTTCTTTAAGGTCACTCTGATTCAGAATCAACTGGTGAGCGAGCCATGGACTGGTTAGGTGAGTTTCTCCCTTCCAGATCTTTCCAGCCCCTGCTCAGTCTTGTAGGAGAACAAAGTGTGTTCTTTTGATCCGAGTCGTATTTTCACTCCAAAATGGTCCCATCAGACCTCGCCAAAGGACTGATGGGTTTCCTGCCTTTGCATGAGTACACAGCCCTGCCTGCTGATCTTTTTCATGCGTCCCTGAGTGACCACACTAGAACATCATTTACATAGTTTAAGAACACTACTTTGAGCCGACAGGGTGGAAGCAAAATTTAAGGAGGCCCGTGACAACCTCAGGTTACAGCAAAAGGTTTGTTTTTTTCCGATGTCTTAGGTTCCTGGCTGTTCTACTTTGGGCCATCTCTAGTTTAAATTTGAGCCAACCGAATGCAATTGATCTTCAGTTTGAACAAAACTCTAGCTAATTAAAAACCCAGACAAAAACGGGCACACAAATAGTCCCCTGGGTAGCTAACATCACACCTGAGTGATATGGAAAGTAAGGGACATTGCTGAGTTTTTTTTCTTCCAGGGTCATTGTGCAGAGTTCTGGGACAGAAGTTTACTGAACTCCCAAGAAAGTCTTTGGTTTATTAGCTATATTTTTACAGGAATTGTATTCAGAGCTCTTTTGGGACCAGGGATAGCTACTAGGTTTATGAGCTGTAAAAGGAAGTAAATTCATTACATAGATGTGCAGATTCCAGAACACAGGTGAAATTCTTGGAATGCTCTGAATCTTGAGGCAGAAGAGATACAGGGGCTGACAATTCTGAGTGAAAGTACACAATCATGGACATACATTGAAGAATTTGCCCTTACAAGACTTTATAGGTGTATCTAAAAAAACAAATGTAACTTGCCTGTGTCTTGAGAGTAAGAAACATACATCTTCGCAGGACACTTTCCTCAGACAATTCCTGTGTCATTGACTTTCAGGGCAGTTTGTTTGCTATGACTCAAAAATAAACTGCTTATGTTCCCTTGATATGAGAATAGCATTGGAGCCTTCCTCCCCCAAACCCATAACTTCACTCTAGTCATGAGACAGTCCTGAACAGAGAGGCATTCTACCAAATACCTCCATTCCTCTTCAGAACTGTCAGGATCTCCCCAAACAAGGAAAGTCTGAAAAATGTCCTTAGCCCTCGACAGCCTCAGGAGATGATGATGGAATGTTAAGTGGTACCAAAAGAGGTCCTGGGTCAGAATAAAATAAACTCATCAGGGCAAAGCGAAGGAAATGTGACATAGAGTTAATTAAAAATATCTTGAGCAAAACAAAATGTGTTATATTGTCAACGCAGCCTATGTATTCAAGAAAACTGATGAATAAGAAACAGTTACTTTTTTAAAAAGAAATATTGACGCTGTTATTGATATCACATTCTAGGTCTTTAACTTAGAGCAAACGAAAATGTAGTGCTAAAATTCCTACCTACTGCTACTTGATTTAAGCTAGCCTAAATAACAAATGGGAATGGAAGACAGACCTTTAGCCATCATTGGAATATTTTTGTGGTTTGGGTGAAAGTTTACAAAGCACATTAGTTTCCCATTTAATTTGAACACATTTTGTTTCATTTTGTTTGAATTCCCCTCAGTATAACAGTCCTATTCCCTTTTCTCCTTGGGGTCCCTGTTTCCATTTTCCCTCCCCGCCCTCCCCCCCCTCCCCAATACTTGCCATCTGAACTTTGTTTTGAGCCAAACACTGGCCTTTTGGTCATGTATAGTTTGTTGCCTAGAGGTATTGCTGTTTATTTTAGACAGCAAAGTAATCTTCAGCAGTGTGCTCAGTTCCAGGTTTGAAGGGCTGAGTCTGGGGGTAAGTGGGTAGGAGATACACCAATTTTAATCAGACCAGTAAATCTGGTCCTTTTTTTTTAAATTTATTTTTTAAATTTTATTGGGGGCTCTTACAGCTACTACAACATTCAGTACATCATTTGTATCAAGCACATTTGCACACATATTTCCACATATATTCCCCAATATTTTCCACCTGAGCCCTTGATACAAGCCCCTTTTAAAAAAAACCCTCCCCTTTCCCCCCCCTTTTTTTAAAAATTAATCATTTTATTGGGGGGCCCCTACAACTCCCATCACAATCCC